>ML781315.1:218544-246935 GCA_009831015.1 Picea engelmannii | reverse complement strand
CCCATTTAGCGAATGGACCAACGGAAACTAGAGGGTAAAGAGGAGTAGGATGTGATCAAATCTTATTGTTATACGTTTGACAAGTGTGCCATTTCTGAACAACAGTAATGCAATCCTTAAACAATGAAGGCCATAAGTAACCAACTTGTAAGATATTTTTGGAAGTGGCATACACAAACATATGACTACCACATGCTCCAGAATGAAAGTCATTTAAATCTTTCTCAGCTTCATCAAAGGTTAGACGTCGTCCAAATACAGAATCAATAGAACGACCGTAAAGGGTATCACCGAGGATGATGTATTGAAGGGCTTGATATCGAACACGACGATGATCTACATGAGAAAGATCGAACATAAAAGTTGGGTTTGGAGATAAATGATAATGTCTCCATACTATATGTCATATGAACTGATAAAAAAGAGAGACTTATCAGGAAAGGAATCCTCTTCCACAGTTTCTGTCTCAGTGGAGGGAAGGTCGCATATCAACTTGACAAAAACCAAATATTTATTTGAACTGGCTCACTCAAACTCCAAATAAAACTCTTGGAGAATCACTATCCATTTGGAGTATTTTCCCCTCATCAATTGTCAGGTAAGGATGTGTTTCATAGGGTTTCAATCGAAAATATGGTGGTTTTTTGTAATAAGATATAATGACGAAAATGTTGCACAACTTGAACAACTGCTAAGGCGAGTTTCTCCACATGCATATATTTGGTTTCGGTTGTTGTGAGACTCTGACTCAAATAGTAGATAACATGTTCATCGTGTGAATCATCATATTGGACTAGAACCATAGATATGGTAGAGTCTGAAGTAGCTAAGTATAAGAAATAATCTTGACTATAATCGGGGGGAAATAAGAGTGGTGTACAGGTTAACGCAAGTTTCAAAGCTTCAAAGGCTTTGTTGGCAGTGTCATCCCATACAAAATCGTGACCCTTCTTAAGAAGTCGAGCGAAACCTTTCATTAGTTCAACATAATTGGGGATGAATCGACATAAAATGTTTGCCTTCCCTTGCAAACTTTGGAGTTGGTGTAATGTAGAAGGAGGAGGAAAATTCAGAATATCTTCAACCTTCGAAGGATCCAGCTTAGTCCCTTGTGTAGAAACGATAAAACCAACAAGTCGTCCACACTCCAAACAAAAAACACATTTATGTGGATTTAATCATATATGATAATATCAATAGCAGAGGAAAATAGATCGTAAGTGTGTCGGGTGATCTTGGCGACGCAGGGAATGCGTTGGTAAATCATGTAGGTAAGGTTGTACAATGTTCTTAATATCATGAAAAGCATAGGACATAGCACGTTGAAAAGTCGCACAAGCATTCTTGAGACCAAAATGGAGTTTCCAGTATGCCAAGGTTCCCCAAGGGAAACAAAAAGTAGTCTTGTGTTGATCCGTAGGTAAAATATTGATTTGATTATAGTCGAAGAAACCATCCATCAAAGAGAATATTTCATTGCTGACATAATCATCAACTATCTGGTCAACGAAAGGGGTTGGATAAATATCTTTGGGAAAATCCTTGTTGATATCCCTATTATTAACATAAACATGGATCATTCCTTGCTTCTTCATAACTGAAACAATATTGTACACCCAATCATTCAACACTACAGGATAGACAAAATTGGCCTTAAGAAGTTTTTCAACTTCGAGTTTAATAGCAGCAAATTTACGTGGATGAACTAGGCGAAGTCTGTGTCGAACAGGTTTAGCATCCGGGTAATTCTTAATTTTGTGTACAACAATATATGGATCAATTCCAGACATATCTTCGTAACTCCATGCAAAAATGTCACGAAATTCTTGGAAAAGAGCCTTGTAAATTCGAATATCATCAAAATAACATGAGGCACCGATATGAACATTTTCCACGATTCCAGGTTTAATCGAAATATCTCGAGGAGTGGTGGGTGAAATATTTCCCAAATTCCCTTCGTACAAAACATTGTGTGTTGGTTCAGGAATAGGGGGAATAGTAACAATAGTGGATGGATTGAAAATTCATTGGTAGCTCTCTATAGTCTCGAGTTCCAAGAAGAGGATAGAACTATGATTCCCATCGTCCCATGGGGTAACTTCCATGGATATAACTGTCATGATCATTTCATAGGTGTGAAATACCACGTGAAATACATCAGGAGACATATCTAAGACAGAACGAGGAGAATTAATTGTCGATTGAATAGCTTGATAAGCTAATTCTACCAGACTTAAAGGCATTCAAGTGCCATAACGAAGACAATCGTCAGAGATAGGTACTATCCAAGGGTCATAAGACTCAGGGATTTCACTAATAATGGTTAATATCATGTTAATCGAAGTGAAAAAAGGAGGAACATCAAGTGGTGGAATGGGAAAGGTACCCATTAATGATGAATCCTCCAAAATACCCACACCGACATTCGCATAACCAAGAGGTGTTTTTGCAATGAAAGGAATGTTACTAGTGCATGAATCAGAACTAAAGAAGATGAGTTGGTCTATGGTAACAAATTTTCCTTGGTGAGGGAAACATATCACACAGAAAAGAGTAGAAACAACCACACACATAAAATCAATCCAATTACGACCAAGTATAAGGTTGTAATTGAGAGGTGCATCAAATACCCCAACCTCAAAAGTAACTGCCTTTCCTTCTAACATAATATATAACAAAGGAAGAACACCATAAGGTTTAAATATTGTACCATTAAAATATTTTAGATTATTGTGTGACTCGGTAAATGTAGGAGAGCCAATGGATTTCCAACAAGTAATGGAAATGACGCAAGTTGAATCTCCTTCATCAACAACGGTTCGAAAAATGTTCTTATTTTCCACAATGACTTGTATTTGAAACGCTAATTCATGAGGGAGTCTTGGAATGTGATCTTCCAAGTCAAATATTATCAAGTTCGAATCTGTAGGATCAATTCAACCAATATCCTTTAACATTTCCTTCCGTTACATAGGACAACTTTAAAGGAATTCGAGAGCTAACATTGTATAAGGTGCATGTGCAAGATCTTCTACAATACTGCAATTTTGAGCGGCATGTGCGTGGGGGTTAAGTGATGACTTACGAACAACACCCTTAGGAGGAGGATGAAGAACTGTATCTAGACTCGATCGTTCAATATGAAGAGGACCATTGGGAGGTGAAGTCAATGGAGGAGGTTGAACCAATGGAGGTGGTGAATAATCAACTTTCTCTTTTTAAGGAGAATAATCTTTGGCTCGAGTAGCAAATGCAACTTCGTTCTTTTTGGAGTCACTAGTACACATCAATACATAAGATGTGGTAGAGGGAGAAGGTTGGTGATGAATAACCAATTGGGCATCTTTCTGAGAAGGAAAATATTGTGACAAAACGGCGGGTGTAGGAGGTGGCCCAGTCCCTTGCAGGAACTTAGTAACCTCAACATGTCTCAGAAAATCTTTCGTATAATGATCCTCACCACAGAGAAGACAAGGATAACAAGGTTTTGTCTTTTCTTTATCATCAACAGGATGAGTCTTGGGTCTATCAGATTGTTTCGTATTATTTTTATCCTCTTTATTCTTACCCTTCCCTTTCTTTTTATTTTTATTTTTATCGGTAGGTGTATACTGAACCATATTAACCTTAGAAGTTTTACCTGGAGAAGGAGTCGGAGGAGTAGTATTTTGTACATTAGGAGTAGTAGATTTGGGATTGGAATGACTATATTGTTTTGACTAAGTCTCATCGTGAAAAGTGTCAATCAAACCATCAACAATATGAGATGCTACTGAAAGTTTTGGGGTTGGATTTGTATATGGGCGAGGAACATCAGGGATCAAGTCATATAACCTGCCAATTTTTGAATAAACTAGATCCAAGTATTGAGCACAAATAATTGTCTGCTCTTTAGTGACGACACCACCCATGGAAATTCCATGGGCTATAGGACCGATTATTTACTTCGTAAATCACTCAGCCAATAACTAATCGGGAAGGGGAACTTTGATTAAGCATCTTCTCCTCCTCCACTCATGAATATGATTAGAAATATGAGTAGAAAAGGATGGTTTAAATGAACTCAAATTTTTGGTTCCTGTTTGATATCGTATCAGTCACTCGTAATGATTTAAGAAATCCATAGCTAAGGTGTTGAAATCATTGAAGAGTCCTCAGGGAAATTCAATATACCATTTGGCATCTGAACCCATCAGACTTCGTTGGAAAAGACGTAATCTAATGGACTCATCCATCAAGGAGTTAAATGAACACCAAAGATGAAATTTCATGACGTGATTATTTGGGTCTTCTCCTGATCGATCGTCAAACTTAGGAATGTCTGATGGTAACTTGGCAGATATGACCAGCCAATAAGGAGAATGCAAGATATGATCATTCAAAATCCTAGATAAATCTGGTAAATCCAAAGTATAACAAAACGACAATTGTTTGTTCACTTGAGGAAACTGGTAATTTTGAGGGATTAATCCCATAGGTATACCAGTAGGACCATAAGAAGTTTGTAGATAGTTATAGGGTCTTGCCAAATTCGGTGGTGGANGTAAATCCAAAGTATAACAAAACGACAATTGTTTGTTCACTTGAGGAAACTGGTAATTTTGAGGGATTAATCCCATAGGTATACCAGTAGGACCATAAGAAGTTTGTAGATAGTTATAGGGTCTTGCCAAATTCGGTGGTGGAGGGTTTTGAGTCATGTAGCCAACATGTGTTGGTTGATTGGGTACGCTACCTTGGAAAGGATCATTAGACAAAAAATCTTGACCCAAGGTAGAATTTACAAGGCCTGGATATGGTTTCCTAGGATTAGGGGGTACAAAATTATGTACTTGAGGAGTTTTCCCCCCAGGTGGTTGTTTATTTCTTTGGAAAGGAGAATTCCAAGGTTGAGATTGTAATCTAGGTGTATATTTCCCATATACAGGGTTATGACCCCCAACTTGGGGTTTCCTCCCAACTTGAGGTTCCCCCCCAACTAGGGGTTGGCCTCCAATAGGAATTTGAAAACTAGAAGTGACAGAATGGCTTGTGCCTCCAACTTGATGGGAGATACTTAGGCTAGGATGATTTGATCCTCCAGGTGGAGGTGGAGGAGGAATGCTAGACCCTCCAGAGATAACCTGGTTAGGTGTGGGAAAAAAACTGCTAGCAGCATTATACCCAGGTGGAATAAAAAAATTAGGCCCTCTGGATGGACTGAAGGTAGGATTAGCAATAGAAGTATTAAGAGCGTTGTACCCAGTTGAAATTGATGGAATTTATCTAGACTAAAGTGGTGTTCCAATAGGACATGTGTAACTTGTGGGACCACGGTAGAGCTAGTGAGATGGAGGGGAAAAATTGTATGAGAACCAACCAACAACTTGTCTGAAACCGTGACAACATTACTAATTGTGCCCGTAAAATGATCTAAAGGTACTGTATAAGAAGTGTAAGTCACATGTGTATGTGATGCCATAGGTTGATTTGGGCTCATTCCTAGTTTATCAAAAATATTATGTCTCGAGGAGGTCCTCCAAAACGAATGGACGAGAACTGAGCTAGGATTACAAATTCTAGTAGTATGAACTAGTGTTATAAATGATTCACTCTGAAAGGGTGGATCATCTACACCAAAATCTACATAAGGTTCAGAAGGTATTCTAGTATAGTCTTCAGTAACAACGTCTCCAGATGAGTTTATTCAAAGCAAAAGTGGATCTTGTGATGTAGGAGCATCGCCAACATCAAGCGAGCGTGGGGCAGGTGCCAACGCATTTTGGCACATGATAAAATTATTTGAATGTTTTTGAAGTGAATACGCCAAAAATAAATGAAACAATTAAGGAAGGGCATACTTCCATATTGTAAACATACCTTGAGCGTCCCGCTCTCATCTGTATTAGGTGAAGGCATTTAAGTTAATGAATGTAAGTAGGTAGAATTGAATTCCTAGATTAGACAGTTTTAGGAGCTGGAGGGAAAATAGATATAGACACCCTCACTTGTATTATTATATCAATAAGCAGCATTATGATTATGAGAGAGAAGAGAGCATAAGAAAGAAGAAAACTATGTAGAAGAACCCATGTATAGAAATTATGAGATTAATATATGAAGTTTGTTTCAGAATCATGGTGTTCAAATACTTTTTGTGTATGCATGATTGAATGTTCTACTCATGATTGTTTACTCTTTGTTATACATTTTCTTGATGTGTGAATGTATGATTTCATATTTAATGTTTGAAATATGAAGAGAGGGAGAATAGAGAATGTGTTTCAATTGTTTCTCTGTCTGAGCAAGAGTTTTCCTGCAAGGAGTGCAGTGAAATCGTTCGCAAGGTGTGCGTTGATGGAGGTCAGAGTTCGTCTCTGCAAGCTCAGGAGAGATAACACGATTATCATTCTCACAGAAGTGTAAGTTAAGCATAGGAGCCGTGCAAGGAGTGCGCAGGCCGAGTGAAGTCTCAGTGTTTGCAAACTGAGCGAAGTGGTGGAAAGACTGTTGTTGCCGAGAGTACACAGAGTCGGAGAACTCAATACCTGGGAGTCTTCAAGAATTTTCACAAGGAGTGCGTGCAGGGATTTTCCCCATAAGGACTTGACGATTTTTTCAATCAGGTTCAAGAGGGTTAGTGCCTTGAAGAGTTGTGAGGAGGTGCAGCGATGTTGTTGCGGGAAGGAGGAATTTCGTGGAAGAACACCATGTTCATTTTGCAGAAATCGTCAAGGGAGATTTGGACGGTCGGAATTCACTAAGGGGAATTCATGAGGTTTCGAGGACCGTCAGATCTTGCAGAGGAGAAAGGAGGTTTACAGTGAGTGTGTTTTTCGTTTAAGTTCAGGGGAGAACAGAGCCGTAGGATCTAGGCCAACAGGGTTGTCAGATCACTCACATATTTCGCATCTTGGGGTTTCGGGAGGTGAAGGGTCGAAACCTTTGTAGTGAGACTCGTGAGAGCGTGAAAGGTGAAGTCCCGAGATAGAGAAGGAATCTGAGCCATTCGTGGAAGAAGGAAACGTGTCACGGGATCACCTGTATCGGGGATTCGGACATCGAAGGTCACAAAGGGAAGTCATTCAACTTCGCAAGTGGCGAAGTCGCGAAGTAAATCCAAGCCATCCATCGGAGGAGGACAGGTGTCATAGCTCAGAGGATCTCGTGAACTCGGAGGTTCACCGGGTGAGAGCCCAACATTTGAATGCTCAAAGTTGTGAGAAGCGAAGCCGTGAAGTGCCGAGAACCAGGACGAGGGACATGTGGCATAACTGCACGGTGGGCCCGGGAATATAATTAGCTGGACACGCATCACACATTTGGAGGATTCAACACCCCATTGACCTCTCCCATCTCGGGGACTCGGGAGATAAGGGAATGAAAGATCGATCCTTCGACTCGCGAAGTCGCGAGTAGCGAGAACGGGAGGAGAAAATTCAAATCTCGCATCTCGGGGGTTCAGGAAAGAAAAGGGGCAAGGCTCGACGTTTGAACTCGTGAAGGCGCGAGAGGCAAAAAGGCGCTAGTGCTTATCCTAGCCAACGGTCATGCAAGGAGGGCGCTGACGAAAGGGGAGACATAACCATTTCGCAGTCTCGAGTATCACAGAATTGGAGGAGGAAGGCTCAGAGTTTCAACTCGTGAACTCGTGAAATCACGAACTGCGAAAAAGAACCTGTGGATCGATTTGAAGGGGGATTCTTGCAGAGAATCCAAAAGAGCCGATCCGGCTCGAAGGGCATAAATAACGATCCTGTGAGTGGATCCTAGTCACGAGGGGCCGATAGGGTCTTCATCATCTTGTATAACACTTAGTAACAGATTTATATGAAGTGTTGATTCTACCAATGGAGTATAAATTCGAATCTCATAGGATGTGTCTTTATTGACTACTCCTTCAGGAGAAGGACCCTCTGGTGAATTAGGAAACAAAGGAGTGTATTATTCTGTCTCTTCTGGAGGCAACCATTGCATCCTACATGAATGGAGAGGGCCAATGTTGGTTGCACCAAATAAAGAATGAAAGAAACCTATGGCCAACTAGAGAAACAAAAAACACTAAATAATAAAATCTAGATATCAAACATGCAAACAAACCTTCCTATTTCGAAGTCACTAGTTGGTGATGAAATCCAATTTCGTGAAATCAAGAAAAGAAGGGGATGGGATAAAGCAGGTGGAAAAGTTATGTTGACAACCTACTTAATGGACTTACACCTTGGTGCAAGCTCCCACAAATAATCATGGGTATACCCTCCAAGGAGCCCGAGTGAATTTGGCCAACGTCGATTCTAGGTACCATGAAGACTTGCCGCTCCATAGTCACCTCGTGTAAAGACTCTAAAGAGATAGGCCATTAAGGTTACCAATTACGACAATGATTCCTGGGGAAGTAGTCGACAGTTCGATCCATGCAGAAGGGAAAGGTATCTAAGACCGAAATCTCCTCGAGAAGGTCTGCACATGATTTTCTCCTCAAGTGACCCTTGATAATACGCACAATCTCTACACTTATACCAACAATGTAGGTTGAGTAATTCTGTCGGCCCTAATGCGACCTCGTTATTGACCCTTTTTTTAGAAGGGCTTCCCATGAAAAAATGTAGCAAGTAGATTTAAACTCTTCCTGTCACAAGATACTATTGTGTGTTTTGATGCTTTGGAGAGTGTGCCTCACAACCTATTCCAAAGTGCTATCCTAGATAATGTTTGTGTATAAAAGTTGCTAGATAGATTTTAAAATTATGTTGAATTTTAATGGTTGTTGCTTACTCAAAAAGGGAAACGGAGATGAAACTGATGATGTATTTGACCTTGAACCAATAAAATGAAAAAAAGATATGATATGAAATCATTTCATTCGATGAACTCTAATCAAAATAGGGAGAAGGTTTCTCTGTCCATAATACAAAAATTTACAAATCGCAATTTCTCAATCTTTGAATGACATTGATTCCAAACAATCAAAGTTACTAAATTTTCCAATTTTCTCTTTCTCAACAAATATTTGAATGAAAAAAAATTCTTGTAAAGACTACTAAAATAAGAATAAACTTCAGTCCTTTCCTTTTCAAATCAAAACAGAGATGAAATTAAAAAATAAAGAGTTGTGCAAGAAGATCAATACACTCACAACACTATTTCCCAAACTAAACTCAAAATGCAATCAAAAATGAAAAGATAAGAAAATTTATTTGTCTAAAGTAAACAAAAATTGTTTTCCAATCAACACTAATCCAAAACTTAAAAATCAATCCAAAACTCAAAAATGTCAAACCAACTTATCTAGCAAGCACTCAGGGACAAAAACTTGAGATTATACCCTTGGAATAAGAAGTAAAAGATAAAACTTATAAAGCTTATGAAAAAGACTCTCAATACTTGAGAAACAATCAAATTTAGTCTTAAAAGATACAAACCAATCATTCTCCTAGATTACAAGTTCACCCCAAGAAGTAAAGATAAACCTGGGCAAAGAGAATAAAGTTGATTGTCACTCAAACAATTTCTACAGGAATCATCGCAGGCTACAGAAGAGCACAGTGCGACGATGAAGGATCATCGCAAGCTGAAGGAAACACACAATTCGATGTCATCACTCTGGTTCAGACAAGCAGGGTGTGACGATGAATGAACATAAGAAAACTTGAAAAGAGGACAAAGTTTCCCAATGATATTTCAGAACCAGGGAGTCAATATTGATCACCCACATACTCAGAGAATGAAATTGACCAAAAGAAGGAAAGCTAAAAGAAAATAAGAAGAAAAAAACAAAAGAGGATGTTCCCTAGTATGGTCACCAATTTTGTTATCGGACAAATCGGTAAGTGTGGACAAAAACTAATCTCCCTAACTTAAACAAGAAGCTAGAACAAAACAGGGTAGAATACAAGTTTCTCCTTAGATTTCATTGTCATATAAACTAGTTCAGAGAGGGACAAATAACATACCATTTAAATGATGTTTGATCCTCGCTAGTGTTGTCCTTGCTGCTCCATATTTGGATTTGTGGGATGGTGAACATGTTAAGAAGAACAAACCAAGAAAGAGAGAGAACACAGATATATATATTCCAATGAATTCTATGTATAAGATCAATGAGTTATTCAATAAAAGTAAAGACAACTTTATAGGGAAGAAATGTATGTATGTATTATTTTAAATGAAAGTGGATAATACAACCCATGCGTTGATGTTGCAAGGTCCCTTCCAATGGCCCTTTTATTCAACACAAACACCTTTTCTCTAATGCCTTTTATGAAGAACTTATACAACCTGACTTGGAGAGATAAAGTAAATCTATCTCATGTATAATCTACAATTGAATTCTTCATGCATAAGCAAGACTAGCCTTTCCCATGAGAGATCTTTATTTATATAGGGTGAAAGAGGGATGGATGAGGATATTAGGATGATCCCACTAAATCAGAGAAGCGAGTAAGATCCAAACCGATTAGAGGCCAACTCATATTCTAGAAGATTCCCTTCTAGAACTTTCGGGAATTTCACTTTTTCTCTTGTTTGAGGATCGTCGCAACCCATGCACAGGAAGCCTATGGAGATGTCCTAGTCCAGTTTTGGTGCAACATGCAGTGATCAAGCATCGTCACACCCTAAGTGTTGAGAAGGGTGCGGAGATCTCCTTTGAAATATTTTTTAAGGAATAAAAGTTAATTCACTTTTCACATTGAGAAATTCACTTTTAGTATCTTTAGGGAACATAGAAGTGATTCATGCACATATCCTCAGTTGATCACTGGGGTGACAAAAATAATGTGTAACATCAGGGAAACATATAAAAGTGTTAAACATCCCTTTCCAAGTCTTACAAAAATATTCCCTTTACATGTTACATACATAAATATAGTTACTTACATTACATACTCCACTCATGAAGATACTATGTACAACCTCAAACTTTTCAAGGAACTCTACACAGAATCAATAACATGTCATCATAGACTTGATTACAAACACAAATTCTGATTCACATTACAATATGGTCAACACACCTCACAAAATTTACCTTTTTTACCTTATTTGTCCATATTTATCCAATCTTTGTTGTTGTCACAATCAATCTCCATTGTTGTCATAAGAAATGACACAAATTTCAAAGAATTATCTCTATTGCCACAATACTTCCATAGTCGTTAACTTACTTTGAATCAAAGTCAAAATAACCCTCTGTTGTAAAATCTCTATCCCTGTCCTTCTTGTTGCAATCTAAAATGTTTTTTCAAATAACTTCTAGTGCATTGATGCACCCAGTCTTTGCCGACACTTGTGCATGTCCTTCCTTTTTAGTCTACTAAAATCACCCAGAGTGTACATCTAACTCTTAGTTTGCATGAATCCATTTATAGTTGTACAAAATCCCCCTTTAGGGAAATACCCATGCTCAAGTAGGATTTGTAGAAATTTCGATACACTTAATGTATTCCTGCGATTCTCCAGATCTAACAATTTCCGCTTGTTAAATACATAATTGCTTCTACTATTATTCTTGCAGAAGAAATTAAACCATGATCACAACCACAATCACAAAGTGAAATATCAATAACACATAACACAAAAGTTTTACCGAGAAAGCATAAAACTAAAAACCCCACTATCATATATTATGTATATCATGAATCATGAAACAATCTCATACAAAACTCTAATCCAAGATCTCTCAGTACAATACAATCGTCTCACACTGTCATACACAAATCAACAAATACATGTGCCAATTTTCGTGTCCAGACAACCTACCTCCTTTGCACAATCTCTGCAATTCAAATTCTCACAATGATCTCAATTATTCACAATTGCCTAGTTTGCGCATGCTCATAAGCATATCCACTGCATGTGTGATCAAATTAGAACTGATAGCCAACTGTCCCTTTCACCCGTTATCTCAACTGGATGTCCATTGGAACTGACATGCATGTAGTTAGCCATGGAAAATCTTCAGTTGCATGTGAGTTCACTGATTGTGAATTAATGAATAATTAATTCACTGAACTCTCACTAGTGCAACTGAGCTTAACTCACTTAAGTACACTCATAATTCTGTTACAATTCTAAATCACTCAGTTATGAATGGTATAATAGATTAATATTTATTGTCTAATTTAATTAAGGGAAAAGTAAATTAGACACATGTTTCTTGTTGACTTTTCAACAGGATTTAATGGCCATTTCAACCTATACACCTAATGTTGGCGCATGAGAAGGATACTTGATTCTCACCCGAGAGACCCTAGTTCAAGTCCCGACAATGGAACCATTTGTTGGTGTGTGCACATGGTAAGGTTCAATACCCTGGGTTCAAGGTAATTAGTCCAAAAAAGCCATACAGATACAGGCCCTTTCGACATAATCTTTGAGTAGGCGAAGTCTGTCCCGAGGTATCGTTATGGGGACTGCAGGAACCGAGATTCTGCAGCGATGAGGGAACAAAGAAAAACACACTATGTCATATATAAAATATCATCTTGCGCACTAGATCCTAGATAATTTGACCTTGTCATATAGTTCTTTATGCATACCAATCTACAGTCTTAATTAGCACATAAACATACCTTTAACATTACATCACATGAATCTATCAATATTATCAATAAAGGTACACATTTTTCATAACAAAATCAGGAATTAACATCATAAAAACATGACTTAACATATTACAACATGAATGACCATTCCAAATCATAATTTGACACAATGTTACCGTGGTTTACCCCCTCATGGGCTACGTCAACAAATATTTTCTTCTTTACTATATTTAAGGCATTATGGTTGCACTATGCGCTGCAATAGGTGTTCAAGATACATTATTCAGGTCACAATCATGGATTCTTTACAAATAATTTCTTACTCTCACAAAAAATGATTTTCTTCTTCCGCTTTTGTCTCTTATACTGTCCCTGATCTTGCCTCTGAACTTCTCAACTACTGACACTCTTCTTCCTCTTATGTTCTCTAATTTTCTTAGGTTTTCTTTCCATATCATAATGTGTTGGCTCCCACTCATGCTCAGCTGGTGACAACTAATTCTGAGCTGGATACAACTCATTATTTCCTGGTTTTCCTATATTTTACAAGATCTTGTTCCTTCCTGTCCCCCATCCCCTTCTCTTTCTTCTCTCTTCATTCTTGATCCTCTTGATATTATGGATCTTGCACATTTTTTATGTCTGTTGTTTATTATTGTTGTTCTCGATCCAAACTGCCCTCATGTTGGCATAGGGGTAAGCCCAGGGTTCAATTCTACAACAATGCACCAACAAAACCCCAACTACCACCCCTTTCAGCAACACCTACGAAGCAGATGAAGTCTCACTCGAGGTAGAGGTAGGGGTGGTTGCAGGACTCATATGTCTTCAACCTTAGCTGGGACACCGATCTGTGATTACAACACCTTAACAAAGCACTTACTAGTTACAATTCATCAGTATTGAACCAATATCTACTTCACAGATAAAACCCTAGTGACAGAGCAACACAATATTCACACAAATCCAATATAATCAAGCACTAAGCACATCAATATAGACCAGATCTGGCATTCATTCACATTATTAAAAACAAAGAATTAACAGATCTATAGATATCATTCATCTATATCAAAGCACTTAAGCAAGTAAACACATCAATACATCGCACAAAGCATAACAAAACAGGATATACGTGGTTCACCTCCACCCTGGGGCTACGTTCACCAATTCTTCTTCTCTTTTATTATCTTTGGTCAATCAACTACATGCACAGAGCCTTGAGATATTACTCCACAGAGGACAGGAGATCTGCACACTTCACTAGATCCTCCTTCCTCGAGTTACAACACAAAGCCTTTCACAGTCTCTTACAATCACTTGCACTTAGCTCTGCAGGTCTCACATAGTATGTAGAAAGTAATTACACTTACCACTTTCACTTAACACCTAGCATCACATAGATGCATATCTCCTTACATCGCCTAGACATATATTTATACATTACAAAAGGGGCCTAAAAATGGTTAAACACATAGGCCGACATCCCCATACCTGTTACATAAGCCCAAAACCCCAAAGGCCCTAAAAAGGGGACGAGATCCCATGATCTCTACTTCGACGTGTGCTCCGCCTTAAAAATCCTGTCAAAGTCCCAAAAGTAGGTCAAACTTGACCAAGGATCCTCAAAAATTGGTCAAGGGCCAACAAGCACCCAACACTCACTTGTGACTCGTCTCGAGTCACTCTGGTCTGGGTAGCTCTGCTTAGAAATCCTCAATCTTGGCTTGAGCTGCTTCGACCCATTGTTATGCCACGACCTCCTGTTTGGTGAAATCTTGGATTATTGCTTCGTTGACAAGTCCCTCTAAGCTTTGTTCAGCTGCAATGACAAATTTATCCAGTTCTGTTCCTCGGCCTTCAGTCTCTGCGAATAGTTGGCAAGCCTCCTCCTGGATTGGTTGTCTTCTCTAAGTCACTTCCATTACTCTTCTCTGAATGGTGTGGACCTGTTGTTGGGCATTGCGTTGTTCTTGGGATCACTTCATCCTTTTGATTGCTGACAGGGGCTTAAACTGCACCTGTACTGTTTCTTTTGTTTCTTTGCCTCCTGGAGCTGTGACTCCAGTGCCTTTAATTCAAAATCCTTAGTGAGCCACTCATAAGTCTGGGCACTGCGATTACTTAGTTGTTTACATTCCATGGCAAGGGCCTTGATTCTTTCAATTGCGCTTCGAGCAGTCTCTTATATTTGATCTCATACATCTGGCGGAGTGTTGGGAACTGCTCAGAGCTCTAAGTATGCTATTCTTTGTTGTAGCTATTGGATAGATTCTGAAAGTTGTGCTACTTGATGCTCCACTTGGTATTATTCCTTTGGCTCTAAGCCTGTCATAGAGCGAAGTGTTTTGTTGAATGCTTCTTTAATGCCCCGTTGTTCTGTCACAAATTGTTCTTTTTCTTGCTTGGCCTGTGCTCTCTCTTTTTCAAACTTGGCTTGAAGGTCCTCTTTATCCTTTTGTGCAACATGACATTTCTCTACCATTTCTTCTTGTGCTTTCTTCAGGGCCACTGTGGCATGTTCTTTCTCTTCTTGTGCTCGATGAAGGAGGGATTCGGTCGCATCAGCTAGTCTGTGGAGTTGGGCAGGCTCATCTCCCAACTCTGGTTCTTCTGGAGGGGGCATAGTGGATACTACGTGACTCGAGTGAAGGGCCTATTGTACCCCTCTTAGCTCTGTCATGATTCTGTCATACAAGGCTTCTTTCTTGGCTTCGTTGTTCTGCAAAATGTCCTGTGAAGCATATGATACGACTGTGATGATGAAATCGAAGTCATTGATCGTGAGTATAGTCTGAAGCTTCTTCTTGCTTTATTTGGATTTATTCTGCGATGTAGGTTTTGTGGGAAAACCTTCCTTTTCTTCGATTCATTTGTGTCATCAAGGGGGTTCCGTGGCAGGGTAACTTCTCCTTGCTCCTGCTTATCTTCTTCCCCTTCTTTTTCTTCTTTCTCCTCTTTTTCCACCTCATCACCTCCTCCTCCACCAGGTGAATATGAGGAAATCTCTTCTAAGGCGCTTCTCAGTTCCTGTACATATTCTTTCTTCTTCCTTCTTCTACTTCTGGGTGCATTATAGTCCTCTTAGGTAACTACCGGACCTCCAATGAGGTTTGGGTCGGAAACGTTTTCCTTAGCGACTGGTATAAGGAGCTCTGTGGGCCATTCCTTAGTGATTTATTCCAGGTCCTCCTCGGTGAGCTTATATTATGACTGAAGCTCTTCTTTATTCTCATCTGCACACATGATGATATATATGAAATGCCTATCTGTGAAAAACTTCATAAGGGGTCTAAACCTGTCCAAAGTGTTTGGCATCATCCCGGGGAATGATTCGATAGCCTTTTTCAGCTGCAGGTAGTAGGTATGGAATACTACATTCGATTTCCAATGTTTTCCCATGTCGCTCGAGTACCAGAGCATGGTGAAATTTGAAGCAAGTGGTTCAAATGGCTCAATGTCCAGGAAGGTTGCACCTTTCAGCATCTCCCAAGCTGTAAACATGATGAGGATTAAAAACCAGCTAAAGTGGAACTCGTAACCCTGATCCTAAGCTTCACGGAAATCGACTTTTAGCTGGTTGACTAAGTACTTCACCCAGTTCATCTATAATTCCTCCATGCACTTTCCTGCAAGCTCAACCACAAACCATGTGACCTGCATGGGTTTGTTATTTTGGACTTGTTGGGGTCCTATAATTATAGGTGAATCGATTCTTCGACTGTTGATTTGGCATTTCTCTCGTGATAACGAAGTCCTGGCTCAGGTGATTCCACTTCCTCCCTCCATTCTTGTCGCTCAATCCTCCATCACACTGCTGCATCCTTCATACACACTGCGCCCTCTTCCCCCTTGTCTTTTGTCAGACTCCATTATCCCTCCACCTTTACCTGTCTATAAGCAAACAGACTTAGGATAAACAAAAATATTAGTGTAGTTAGGATGGGTTGAATTAATTAGTAAACAACTAGTTGAATATCTAATTAATTATTAATTAATTAGTTATTAACTAAGTTAGTTAGTAACTAGGTTAGTTTAAAATAAAATAAAATAAATTAATAAAATAAATCAAAAACATACAAAACCAAAAATTAAATAAACACAAAACCTAAAACAAAATATTAAAAAAAAACATTAAAAAACAAAAAGTAATAAAATATATTAAAAATAAAAAATATATATAAAAAACAATTATAAAAAATATAATACAAAACAAATAAAACATGAAAAACAAAAAACATATAAATATCAAACAAAAACAAAACCAACGTAATACACCAACAAAACATATTAAAAATATTAAAAAAACAAATGAAAACTAAACAAAATAATCCTAAGCCTACGTCACTCACACCTACCGCACCTCACTTTCCACTCAACCCCCTCACCTCACCCTTACGTAATAACCCACTCACACTACCCCATACACCCCCTCCCTACGTCATGTTCCAATATCCCCTTCACACTCCCGCCCACCTTATACTCCCACTTATTTTCCATACCACGTACCCTACATCGTATTACAAACAATAAATCAACGCACTATATTCTTTCCGGACCCCCCCTCACCTTCCAAATTTTAACGAGAGGGGGGGGTCCGGAATTGAATTAACCCTCGTACAAATTTGAACGGCCCAGATATGAACACCAAAATCAACGATCTATATCAAATTCTGGTCCCCCCCGTCCGGTCTACATTTAACGGGAGGGGGGGGGGGTCCGGAATACCGCTTACCACGCAAAAAACCGCTTTCCTCCAAAATTTACCATTTTGCCTGTTTTACCATGTCCTCTTCCAGATCGATTTTGGGAAAACGGAGACGGATTTTAAAAATCCGAGAGAGGTTTTTTCTCAAGACAGGCTGACGAACAAAAACCTCTCTCATTTTTTTCAGCGGAGCTACGAGGAGAGATAATCGAAGGCATATTCGAGGTCTATGTTTTCAGATTTGCAATTTTCCGTTTCAGTCCCGATCTTGCAGGAGCTTTCACGGCCAGCTGGGGACGAATTTGGTGAAACCGAAGGAGGTTTTTGTCCAGAACATGCCCATATACAATAACCTCTTTCATTTTTCTCCCAGGTGTCATCATTAAAGAAAAAATCATGTCTGTTTGGACCCCTTTTTTCACAGAAAACCGGTCCGTTTTTCATGGCAGAAAGCTCCAAATTTGGTGGGAGTGGTGGCTACTTTTGGCCAAGGCAGTTAAACCGACTTCCGAAAATTATTGGGAGGATATATATTATTTATTCAGATGATTTTGATGTAAAAGGGTTCGACCTGTGAGGTTATGCATGACCAGAAGACTTTTATATTCTTTGTAATTTTGAGATGAGCAATGAGCAATGAACATGTTTTCTTTTACAGGATTCCTGTGTGGTGATATTGGTGGTGTTTTTATTTGTTTAATGTTTTCCTGTGATCATTATGCTTGTTTTCAGTTCTTATCATCTGAAGGAAAGTAATAGAAGCAAAATTTATCAGCATATACTCTTCCTCTGAGCTTTTGATGACCTTTATGTTTTCTGCTAAAGCTTAGTTCAGGAATTCTTAGCTTCTCCTGTGCCTGGATTTTATCTCCCCTATTTCTTCCTCAAATCAATACCATTAAAAATCAATTCGATCCAATATTGCTGCTACCTTTCCCTATGAAAGAACTTTGTCCAAAGCTGAGAGTGAATATCCTTGTTTAAAGCGCAGACCCCATTTGCCCAATGGCCCTCCTTGTTGTTCCAAATCAATTATTTAAAAACCCCAACCCATGTTATTCATAACTAGCCTAATACCTCTTCAAACAAATCTATATCAGATAGAGAGATCCCTCTCTGAGTCTTGGAGGGATAGATCCAAGACTCGAAGTGGTTTTGATGTTGCCTCTGTGACTGCCTCACAGCCTTGGGCAAATTACAGAGTGCTAACAGGACTATCTTACCAACAATCAACTGGAAAGTGAGGCGCACTACACCATTCTGAATGGAGGCTACCTTTTAGCCTCGCGTCCCCTTCTCTACATCGCCATATATGTCTTGAATCTTCTATGCCAGGGTTCGATCTGCAACCTTCCCTGGGTAGAATTCCTATGGCTCGGGTCCCTGCATGCTCAATATGATGATCCTATGGATCAACGCAGGATCTATGGTAATACGCTTGTCTAACCATAAATAACCGTCGTGGAAGCATGACAACGAGATTTTAACGCACGCGTTAACCTCCTGTTACCTTCCAAAGTGTGGTATTTTCATGACATTAAGAATAGTGGACTGCATGATGTTCATGGTCCATTGTTGGGGAATGATCTTCGATCTCTTTCCCTTCATCTTAGTCAAGTACTTGTGAGGTGTGAGCATGTCGTAGGTCTTACGGTCCCCTAGATTATAGTCACTGATATTTAAGGTTGTAATCTTCTCCAACTCTGGTCTGACTGCATGTATCCCCTTCGGGAGGTACGTCATGATGACTGTGTAGTCAAAGTCCCTCAGGACACTGTCACAATTCACCGTGTCGGCTAGAGGCGGGATGTAATTAGACAAAAAAAATGGGATTAAATTCACATTTGCTAAGTCATCTCTATACTTGGTTCTTTTCTCATCTGCAACACAGGATGGTCCTGATCCACAAGTAGTTGACGGGGAGGCTTTCACTCCTCGTGTCGATGAAGCTTGAACTCCTGTGGACATCACTCTCTCTACCATAAGGTCGATTAGAACTTCTTCGACGACTTTTTCTTCGACACTAAGCTCATCCTACATACACACTCAGATCAGATAACTTGGGTGGATGAATGAATGCTCAAAGCAATGGAAAAAGTGTCGATCTCAATACACACATAGTGATAGCAATGAATTCTCTTGTTGGCTCAGATACAATTCACAAAAGTGTTCTTGGTGCAACAATAGACGGAATAAGAAGACATTGATGTAACATATCTTCTCCAACGGACAAGAGGCCTTCATCAATGCAGTTTTTTCTATTACGGCGTGGTCCCAACTGTCCGATGGCGATATTTCTAGTCATAACTGATGTTCTAACCATTCGAGGCATCAGACTAATGGTTATAATGCTTTCAATGGATATATCTCTCTGCCATGGTGAAGTGCCATGTTGTTCTATTCTGATATCCCGACGAAGTTCCAATTTTGCAAACCTTCCCTTTGCAAAGTCCCCTCTGGGACCTTCTATAACTTTTCTATCTTTTCTCTCTTCTTACTGAGTTTTCTAGCCTTCTTCCTAGTGATCTTCGTCTCGATATTCCTCTTTCCATTTTGATTCTTATCTCCTTTTGGTATAGTAACTTTGAGTTGTTGAGATTCTTTCGTAGGGTTCAAGGGAAATACTTCTTCTCTGTCTTGGGTAGGTTCTCCATTATTCTATGAATATTCTCATGTTTGTTCAACTTTGACATCCAAGTTTTTGGTTTTAAATAGCTTCGATTTGTTCTCTTGTTCTTCAATCAAGTGTGTTATCCTCCTAGTCATGAAATCTTTTAATTCTTGCTTCTTTTGTTCTAAGACTTCCTCTTCTTTTCTTCTGGCCTGCTTCCTCTCAATTCAACATTTTCCTAATAACATAGCAAATGGGGCATTGTTCTCAATAAATTTAACAATCTCAAAATATTCCTTTGTTGTAGTTCCATGAGCACTCATAACTATCTGGGTGAGTCTTCCATATAGGGTTATCATATTTCCTCTAAATAATATTGTTCCTCCTAATGAAGGAATCATAGCAGGCTTTCCTAAAATTTCCTAGGTTCTTTCTATCATAATATTCACCTGTGTTTCCTCATAGAGAACACAGTCTATGTCGAAGTCTCCTATTCTTGTTTCTATGCACTCGTTTTCTTTGAATATCTCTGATAAGTTGATATTTCGATGATCATTCATGGTTTCTTTCATTTGCAATAATACAATCTTTGATTCTTTCTGGGGTTCTGTCGTGGTCTTAGATTCTTGATCTTCCTCAGGGTTTTCTTGTCTCATATTCATGATCCATAGATTGACAACAAATACAACTAGGTTTTCTACCAGAGAATTCCTTGGAAAGATGTCTTCGTCTTCTACAATTAAAACAAAGAGTTAATCTTATTTTTCTTTGAAATTATCCCCAACCTTTCCTGTACTGCGCACTAGGATCATAGTAGCTAACCTGCAAAAAAACAATTCCAAGTTCCTGCATCCATTTGTTAGTCCAAACATTCTGTCTATGCATAGGAATAACATATCTTTCATTATTTTTGTCAGATATACTCATATCAAACCTTCTTCCATCTAGTTGTGCCCTACTTTTCAAGATAGGAAAAAATTTATCAGACATACCTAGATCCATACTTTTGAAACAAAAATTACTAGTTATTGTTCCTTGTTTCAATCAAAACTTTTCACTATTCTTAACTTTAACAAAACACAAAGCCTTTAGACCTTACCTCTTTCCTTCAGATCTGACTTTTCTTCTTAGCAAATATATTCACAAGTTAAGTAGACTACTGCGCACTAAAGCAACATATCTACTCACATAGATTTTTCTTTTCTTCAGTTCCCAGCAATCACAATTTCAGGTCCCGACAACGGAACCATTTGTTGGCATAGGGTTAGACCCAGGGTTCAATGCTACAATAACACACCAACAAAACCCCAACTACCAACCCTTTCAGAAACACCTGCGAAGCAGATGAAGTCTCACCTGAGGCAGAGGCATGGGTGGTTGCAGGACTCAAATGCTGCAACCTTAGCTGGGACACCGATCTGTGATTACAACACCTTAACAAAGCACTTAGCAATTATAGTTCATCGATATTTAACCAATATCTACTTTGCAGATAAAACCTTAATGACATAGCAGCACAATATTCACACAAATCCAATATAATCAAGCACTAAGCACATCAACATAGATCAGATCTAGCATTCATTCACATTATTAAGCATAAAGAATTAACATATCTATCTATCATTCATCTATATCAAATCACTTAAGAAAGTAAACACATAAATACATCGCACAAAGCATAGAAACACATGATATACATGGTTCACCCCCACCCTAGGGCTACGTCCACCATCTCATCTTCTCTTTTATTATCTTCAGTCAATCAACTACATGCACAGAGCCTTGAGATCTTACTCCACATAGGACAAGACATCTACTCACTTTGCTAGATCCTCCTTACTCGAGTTACAACACAAAGCCTTTCACAGTCTCTTACAATCACTTGCACTTAGCTCTCCAAGTCTAACAAAGTATGCACAAAGCAATTAAACTTACCACTTGCACTTAGCACCTAGCATCACGTAGATGCATATCTCCTTACATCACCTAGACATCTATTTATACATTACAAAAGGTTCCTAAACATGGGTAAACCCATGGGCCGACATCCCCATACCCGTTACATAAGCCAAAAACCCAAAAGGCCCTAAAAAAGGGCCCACGATCTCTTCTTTGACTTGCGCTCCACCTTCAACAGCCTATAGAAGTCCCAAAAGTAGGTCAAACCTTACCAAGGATCCTCAAAACTTGGTAAAGGGCCAACACCTCCCAACACCTAAGGACAAATATTCTCTTTCATAGTTAAGATGAATTCATCTACTCTTCATATAGACCAAACTTACCAATTTTGACTCGTGATGACTTGAGTCATCTTGCTCTCGACCAAGATATCCCTAAATGAGATAGGACACACCAAAAAAACTATCCATATTAGAATTAATATCCATACTTCTTCACTCTCTTGTAGAATTGTTATCTTGAATATGTACCAACTATAAGCCAAATTTACCACTGATACCTCAGATTGGATGGGAACATGTTGTACTCCAGGACCAAATAATAACTTGATAGTAAATACTGAGAAACTGGTCATCCTATGGACATACTTCCAAAAACCAAGATACTGAGGGACCTAACCATGCTACTTTCAAATTCTCTAGGAAAATAGTATGGATACAAGGTGTATCCATGAAAATATTACATTCTCTGTAACTGCTAATGGGGACTTATAGTGAAACATTTGTCAAAATGTGTTTCATCAAGTAACAATTGAAAGGAACAAACATGTATGTTCGACAAAACAACTATTCCAATAGAGGACCAACACCTTCAGAAACCACTTACATAACCAGATCAAAGATCAACACGCCCATTTTTTTACATGGTAAAACCCTTGTGGGGAAAAATTCATGTCCCTAACCAACATGGCCACTTGGAGAAATTTATTAATGAAAAAGAAAAATTTACAAGAGAGTTAAAAGCAAGTTTATTACAATCCATCATCGACAAATGACCCTCCATTCTCTTTAAATAGATATCATGGACCAATCAGGTGTTAAGCCACGAATCAATGTAGTCGTTAAGATCGAGGAGAATATGAGTTGTCGGATCGTTCTATGTTGGGAACATATCGTGACTGCCAGATTACCTAAATACAAATGCATACTAAAAAACACACTAAGAAACACTCTTTAACCTAGCAACACATTATACCAAGTTGATATTAACTAACTCCTAAGTTTCTAAATATCCAAACATGCCCCCTCAAGAAACACTTGGGATAACATCGAATGATTTACCAAGGCGACACAATAGGAGAAGGAAGGAGGCATTAGAGC
This sequence comes from Picea engelmannii, assembly GCA_009831015.1. Classification (NCBI taxonomy): domain Eukaryota; kingdom Viridiplantae; phylum Streptophyta; class Pinopsida; order Pinales; family Pinaceae; genus Picea; species Picea engelmannii. The sequence continues at coordinate 223,811 of ML781315.1, read as the reverse complement.
CTACACCCCGCTTAAGGAAAACTTCAGAAACTCCTAAAATAGATCTAAGTTTGGAAAACTTCTCTTCTATAATATACTTGGTTAAAATGTTTGCAACTAATTGATATTTTGTAGGAAAAAAGAGAAGTTCAATAACTCGATCATGAATGAGATTTCTGATGAAGTGCATGTGTAAATGAATGTGTTTGATGCACTGATGTTCAAATATACATTTGGTAAGATTCATGGAACTTTAATTGTCTCACTAGAGGGTTCTCATATTTTGGTACTGGAATTCAAAGTTTGAAAGGATCTGTCGAAACCACAAGGCTTCTCAACTTGCATTAGCCATTGATCAATACTCTTCTGTTGTTGAAGAAAGAACAATATCTTATTGTTTCTTACATGCCAAAGTGACAGTACCAAAACAAAGGATTAAAACATAGCATGTAGTATATTTTCAATCATAAGGGTTGTCGACCCAATCTAAATTAGTGAAACCAACCAACAAAGGAGTCCCCTTGAACTGCAATATATCGCCAACTGAATTGTACCCCAAATATATTGACGTATACTTTTGTCTAATTTTGAATGGATTTCATAGGGTGTTTTCATATACCTGGAAAAAATACCAACAACAAAGGAAATATTTGGATGGTTATGAGTCAAATATAAGAGGCTACTAACTAACTGACAGTATAAGGTGGAATCAACTTCAGGAGAAGTACAAGTGGCAGTTTGACTCTAGACTAAAAAGGAGAAAGGAAAGGTTTGTAATATTTGATGTGAAAGCAATGAAGAAGGTCACAAGAATACTTATATTGGGAAAAAAAAAATCATTCCTTGGTTTGCAGAACTTGGAGACCATCAAAAGTGTGTGAATAGCCTAAGTCGGCCATTTCAAATTTCTTCTTAAGGCTAGTTTTCACATAGTTTAAAATTTTAGGGTCACTACTAGTGATGATAAGGTCATCAACACAAATAACAAGTGTTTCATATGGATTCATACTTTTTGGTATAGACATTAGCATCATAATGGGATCTAGAAATGCCAATGTCAAGAAGAAAGTTGTCCATTTTGCAATACCAAGCTCAACCAGATTGCTTAATAGCATAAAGAGATTTCTTAAGGTGACAAAAAAGGATAGAGTCACTTTGGAAATAGCCAGGAGGTTGTTGCATTTAGATTTATTCTTGAAAATCCCCATGCAAGAATGCAAATTTAACATCCATCTGATGAGTCTCCCATTTATGTGAGGAACCAAGGGAAAGAACCAGGAAAACAAAATTCATTCTTTATATGGGGACAAAGGTTTCATTATAGTCAATTCCTTGAACTTGAGAGAATCCTTTGGTAAATAATCGAGCCTTTTGTCTTTAAACACTTCCATTTGATGTATACTTAGTTATGTAGACCCATTTACATTTGACAAGTTTTATTCCTTTCTAAAGAGGTACAAGATCTCAAGTATCATTCTCCATTAAAGAGAGATACTCTTCATTCATTCTCGTATCCCAATTTGGATGACCTGAAGCTTTTGCAAATGTTTCTAGAGCATGAGTCTTTGAAGCTCTATCCAAAATAGAATAGGCTCATTGGAACTATGAATGTGTCCAATCCTGATTTGAAGGATCATCTATAAGATCAATAGTTGTTTCTTATGTTGAATGGATCCATATGGGAAGTGGTGGTGTTGGTGTAGTTTCATGCTTAATGGAATCATCTGGAGGAAGGTGAATAGGGAGACACATATTTTCATTCTCAGACATTATCTGAAGAAGAAGAAACCAAAATAGGAACAAAAGATGGCATAAACATCGAATATGTCTCATGGAATGAAGAAGGAGCAAACATCGAATTAGGATCGCATGCCAAGGGATTTTAATCCAATTTAACATCTCTTATAATAATAATTTTATTAGAATGAGGTTGAAGAAGTCTATAATATTTCACATATTCAGAGTAACCAACAAAAATACACTTCTCACTTTTAGGTTGTAAATATTTTCTTTTATCATCAAGAATTTGATCCCATGCTACACTACCAAATACATAGAAGTGGATTACATATATATTAATGTTAGTCTATGCTTCTTTCAATGTTGTATCTTTTAGATCCTTAGTGGGAGTGTGATTTACTATGTAATTCTCACAGTTGATGACTTCCACCCAATAATCAAGACTTAATCCTTTAGATTGTATAATACAATTAGCCATTTCTTTTAATGTGATATTATTTCTTTGAGAAACACCATTTTTATATGGTGTATATGGAATATTACGTTGCATTTGAATTCCCTATGTAGTGCAGTAACTTGTAAAGTTATTTTTATCATATTCTCCTACATATATGTGAATAATGGTGGTAGTTGAAAATTAGTTCACATATTCACTTCCTAGAGATCATGGTGGTATTCGATCATCTGTCCAAGTATGCTCATTTTCTGCCCTACCCCACCCATTTACCCCCTCATTTTTCCAAGTCTTTCTTGATCAAATTTTTAGGCTACATGGCATGTCCACTTCCATTGTATTATATTGAGACCCTACTTTTATTATATATTTTTGGCGGGAACTGTTTAAACTCTAGGGTACCCAGCTAAATGTGAGCACAACATATCACCCCCAAATAGATGGTCGAGCTGAAATAGTCAAAAAGTTCCTAGAAATTTGATCAATATGCTTGGCCTCTGAAAAACTACACCAATGAGAACAATGGCTCCCCATTATAGAATGATGGTATACTGCCTCTTATCATGGAGCTACCAAAGTGACCCCATTTGAAAAAATTTATGGCCAAAATACCTTGTCAGTCACTTCATACTTACTAGGCACTTCAAAGGTTCAAGCAATGGATCATACACTTGATACTAGGGAAGTTATTATCTACATACAAAAGGACAACCTTGTTATGGTCCAAACTTTTATGAAGGAACAAGAAAACCAACATCACTCAAAATATTCCTTTGAAGGGATATGGTGTTTCTCAAACTTCAACCCTATAAATAAACATCACTAGAAGATAAAACACCTCAAAAATTATCACCCAAGTTGTTAAGCACTAATATTGGCTCATTACCCCTTAATTGGGGAATATTATATTAGTAATCTAATTTTATTTATGTTGACTTTAGGCCATTAGTTGTAATTATACCTCCTAGTCTCATATATACCAAGGAGACATTTTAATTTTGAATCATCTTGTACTTGAACATTTAAGTGGGGTAAAAGGAGGTTGCCCCCTCAAAGAGGCTTATTATCTGAAATTATCTCTTTTTCAAGGTGTTGAGTACCTTTTCTGAGGTTTTTCTATGCTATATTGATATTTGGTTCTTAACATATGGTATCATAGCTCAAGATCTTGGGGTTTTGCTGCTACATCTGAGACACCTTGGCATTTCTGCTATAACTGTTTTTATACACTGTTTCATAAGGAACGACTTGGAGGATATTTAGTAGATGGATCAAGGTACGTTGGGTTCAAAATTCATCTCCTAAGGCATTATACTTTCGGAGATACAGCCTGTACAAGATATGGTTATGGAATCATCCTAAATTGAGTCACTGCAGAATTTTCGCTATAAAAACTTTTCTGTAACATTTCAGACCCTTAAATCTGGAGGCTATATACAAAAATTAGTAAGGTATCTGTGGTAAAATGTTCAGCTTCTGGGTCATCTTAAATTTGTAGATACACCTTATGTAAGATAGGGTATCTGACTAGTCCTATTGACTAGTCTCAAGAAAGTGTTCCAGGTAAAACAATCATAACTGTTGGAAGATTGGTTGTTTTCATTGATGTCAACCCTAGTCATGGGTTTTGGACCGCAATATTGATGAAGGTATTTGGTCATGAAGGAAAATGCACATGAAGATAAAACACCAATGGATGGATAGTATACATCATGTTGTTTCTAGTGGTATGTGGCACGTCACGTGGATCCTCATGGTTGAGGAGAAATGAATTTTTGAAGATGACAAAGTGAATTGAAGAAGGAAGTACATGTAGGCCATGAAGATAATTAAAGAAAAGAATTACAAAATAAGAAAGTGTCAGGTCGTCCCTAATGTTAAAAGAAAGTGACATAAATGGTATAAACAAACATCATTATACATTCATTTGATACAAGTCGAATTTCATAGGTAATAAGAAGAAAAGAAGGCTGGATTTCAAGGGAGGATGAAGTCTTTTGGCGATGTGTTCTAAGGTATGTTATTTTCAGGTCATCTTACCATTTTTGCTATAAATTTGTTTCTATAATGATTCATATGGTGCAATCACTATGGTATTGAGAATACATATCAAGGTACCTCTGGTAAAAATTTCATCTCTTGATTCGCTATAACTGTGGATATGCACTCTGTGGAAGATAGCATTTGTGACCAATCCTGAAACTAGTCAATAAACAAATGTTCTGGGTAAAATAGTCATAACTTCTTCATACAAAATCCAAATGAAGTGGGACCACTTCCATTGGAAAGAGTAAGGAATTTAGTTTCTTGTGCACGATTTGCAGAATCAGATGTTAAATATTGAGTGCAGGGCATGCTATACAAGTTGGGTCTTCTGAATAGACCAGAATTGAATAAAGTCTACCATTATTTATATAACCTCTTTTTGGGGAGGATTCAAGGAGTGAAAATTGGAGGCGTTTCAGAGAATACATTGAGTAATATTATCTATAGGATCAGAGTACTCCAATAATTGAAGAATTGTAGAAATTGAAGAAGTATTAGGAATCATTTTCAGGTTCTATGTGATGATTGGTTGATGGCGATGATTTAATGTAAAGTTTTATTATCTCTCATATATTCTTGGGTGGAAGTAAGGGGCAAGGATGGAGAGTTCAACTCTCTCTTGATATTGGAGGATTGTATCTTCCTCTTGGAATTTTGTCCCTCCCTTTACATTTGGAAGCTGTAGCTACCTTTGGAAGTCATTACTTCCCTTGAACAATAAATATTGATTATTTCTCATATATTGTGCATGGTGTATTGTGGTGTATAGGTGTAACTCTTATACTATTGTTCATTGCTAATTGGATATAGTTGAATGGTTTAAGTGTAAGTTGAAAAAGGTTTTAAATTGTAATTGATACTGATTCACCCCCCTCTCAGTATCAACAATTGGTATCAGAGCAGGTTACCTTCAGTACAGTTTAACCACTGGAAGGAAGATCCTAAGAAGAAATGGAAGACAAAATTCCAAATGGGATTCCACCATTTGATGGAAACAATTTTGAATACTGGAGTAATAGAATGGAAAATTAATTGAAAGCTATTGGGG
>ML781315.1:180704-196453 GCA_009831015.1 Picea engelmannii | reverse complement strand
CTCCCTTGGGATAGCAGATAGATCGTACTCTAAAAATTATTCGAGGAGGTCCAATGCCAAATTTATGTACGCTCTCAGCCTGGGGTGCTTCGTATGATATATGCCTTTAACCTGGTTTATAACCATTTTGGAGTCTCCATGCATTGCTATCATCTTTGTGCCTAATTCTTTCAACACCTTCAGGCCCAGAATCAATGGCTCGTACTCGACCATGTTGATTGTGCATTCGAATGCGAGCTTGTATGAGCACAACTTTGTGCCCACTTCAGGGGGGCTTACCCATATGCCAACACCTACTCCTTCCTTACTAACAACACCATCAAAAATCATATTCCATATCTCATTTTCCGTGCGATTTTTGGGTCGGTGCATTCTGTTGTTTTCCGCACGGTTTTTGGGTCGATGCATTCTATTGTTTTCGACGTAGTTTTCTCATCGACTATCATGATGGTTGTTGAGTTTTCCTCTTAAAAAATTAGGTTATTTTAGAATATAGATGAACCAACCTCAGTGTCTATGGAGTATATGGGATGGTCATTTGGCTGCATCTCGTTGCTTACCATGTACTTCAACAACACTTCTCTGTACAATCATCTATCCTGGCCAAAGATAGGAATGGTGGTGTATGAAATGTCCATTTCAAGGGTCCCCTTAACTTTGCAGCCCATGACCTGGATAGAAACATGCCAAACTTAGGGGGTATGTCTACCATGACCATGTCCATCACCATATTCTTCGAAGGAATTTGGGCCAATGACATGACCAAGTTCTTGATGAGTCCCAAGCACTTGAATTTCTTTGAATGAAAAGAGAAAAGGTCCTTATAGGGCTTGGTGATGTCCAAACCCAATTCGTCTATGATCACCTTTGGTAGGAGGCTATGCGATGCACCCAAATCAAGCATGGAATTATGCAGGGTCATGTCATGAACCTTTAGACTGGCGTAGAATGGAGGGACGTCCTCAGTATCACTTGTCTCTTCAACGTGCAAACCAAACATGATAGCAGGGTGATCATCTTGGACATTCAAAGTATCGGGAGTCCCTCCCATTTTCAGCATTTTATTTAATTTTCTCCCAGTATTCACCCTTTCTAATAAGTTCATTAAAATGGACAAAGATTTTGATATTGGCCATTTCATGCTCAAAGTTAAAGGGAGGACAGACTTTCTCTACCTCGTTTCCACTTGCTTCTCTACCTTCTTCTGGGTTTTTTTTCGGGGCCTCCTCCTTCGAATTTTGTTTCTCCATCGCATCCTTCGTCACACTTTCCGGCCTTGGCCGGCTTGTGGAAGGGGTGTCCACCGGAGTTTTCCTGATGAGGTTTTTCTATTGAGGCTTCGTAGACACTTACTTTCTCTTGAGGTTATATTTCTTCTGAAACTGCATGATGGCATTCTGATAACCCTTTTTGAACTCTTCTGTTTCCCAGGACAACACGTCATCCATTTCTCCAAACCATGCATTGTCCATATCCAACACAAAATCGTTTCTTTTTCTCATGTACCGATCATGTTTTCCCTTTGTCAAAAACATGCGTGGGTTCTTGTCATCACAAAAATGCATCTAGTCTTCAAACATCTGATCGAAGTCTTCATCACCGTAGTTTTTTTGGAATGGAGGCCTTGAATGCTAGTCACCTTGATCTCTCTAGTCCAGTTTTTCCCTTTGTCTGATCTGATGAACTTGGCCCCTTATGAGGTTTTGATTTATGTGTTGGGGGTCGTTCTATTCTCGGGCAACAGGTTTATTTCCCATGAACATTATCTCCATCATCTTCTCCATTGTATTCATCATCAATTCAAACTTATCGTTCAAGGACCGAGATGTCGATGGTTGTGCATCTCCTTGTGGATTCTTATCGCCTATGCTGAATCTATGTTTGATCTTCCCCAACGCCATCATGTTTACTTCAACTTCAATAGCGTTGCTCATTATTGCGTCTAGATTTGTTGATCTCCTTTCTCTCAACAACAAAGCGAAATCTTTGTCGAAGGATTCGGCGTATCGCAACTACACAGCCCCAGGGGTGGCTAGAATTCTGTAGGAATCGAGTTATAAACCTTCATGAAATAGGCTGAGAATTCTTGCACTATCTCCTTTGGTTCCCTCTTCATATTATTGTACTGTGTTAAAAAATAAAAAGGGTTCTTCTTGTCTCCCCATCTATTAATGAAAGACGTCTCGAATGCGGCGAAGTCTTAAATGCTTGCGGTCGGTAGGGATTTGAACCATTTTCTTACCTCCCCCGAAAGGTTCTGCATGAACAACTTCATTTTCGTGTCTACATAGTCCACCTCCTCTAGATCGACGAAATCATTGAACCAATCCAGATGTTTCTGGGCCAAAACGTTCCCTTCAACGTTGTAGAGATTAATCATCTGGCTGTAATTTTGGGGCAAATCATGCAGTTGGGCGAGAAGAATGAGGGGGGAGAATTTGGAAGCCATGGCTCTAGGAGGCCTTGGGATTTGAGGGATATTATAATATATCAGGGCTTCGAATCTCTTCTGGTAAAAAACTATCTCATCCAAGATGGTTTCCGACTTAGCCCTGAACAGGGTTTTCTCAAATAATTCATCAAACTCAAGGTCGTTAATGCTTTGCGCGCCGTCTTTGGGTAAGGACAGGCTTCTGTCTAGGTAATATAAAGGGTCTGGCACTTGCTCTCTAGTGCTGTGTAGAATTTTCTCGGGGTCATACACACGCTCTTTAGGGTTTGGGTCATGATTGTTTTTTGGTATAGATTGTCTTCGAAGCCATGGTTCATGAATTGCGCTACTTGATTCTACTAGACTTTTTGACTGGAGTCGCCAGGGTAAAGGTTTCAGTCAGTACAGATGTTTGTCCCTCTTTTACCCTCAGGGGTCAAACTACAATGTTAGTCGTTCTCCCAGGAAAACTCTATTCAATTTCATTATCGACAATGCCACCAAAATGTTAACACTCCGTAAATCTGTTCAGCTAATAAACAAATGACAAAGGTAACTATTTCAACCAACCTTGAGACCTGAAACTAGCCTTTCGGATATGGAGAGGGCTCTCGAGAGAGACACCGTCTCAGTGTGGGATATGGATTTGGACCTATTGGATAGATTTAACACCTTTACATAATAATTTTTGGTTTCATTGGCGTAAGATAGCAAGACCTCAGGCTATGGAGTCGATTCAAGAAAAAGATGGAAACAAATGACTCGGTGACTGAGCTTGAGAGGATAAAGGCTAAGCTAGAAAAAATAATCAGTTTAAAATCATTGTGTGTGGCGAGGAGAAAACATAGGAAGCAACTCGAAGCACCATTGAGGATGAATTCAAGGTTAACTTTAGAGGAAATAAGTTTTATCTAAATGGCGCGAACAAGGGGCGTTGTGCGGTGAATCCCAGGTTCAAAAATTCATTCCGATTTAGATAGAAAAATATATGAATAAATAACAAAGAAAGAACATATGCAGAGAAAGGAAACAATACATACAATTGCTATAATTAGAATCTTTTGATCAAACTATAGGACTTTTGCATTAAGTTTCGCTCGAACTCAAATTACATTCAATAGACGATGTCTATATTAATTTTTCCAACCAACCTGGCTTACATTGAAAAGATCAAATATATAGGCGAGGGCATTGTTTGGGTTACCCTTATCTTATAACTACTATCTCTAAAAACTAGGAAATTGATTCTTCTGCATTATAAAATTCTTCGCATGACGTTTTTCCAAAAATAAACAACAAATACATCTGGCTACATCATGACTGTTCATGATCTTCCATTGGGATTCGGTTATCAATCAAGTCTCGTCACTAGGGAGTGATGTGTCAATGATTTCTGGATGGACAAGTGTTTGTCAGAGTCTCGTTGTCTGCTGTAACAGCTTTGATTTCTGTCTGTAGCGGCAAGTGGCTACAGAGAGTCATGGCCATTATCAAAATGGAAAAATGTCTTAGGACGATGTCTCCTTCAAAACTGTCAAGATTATCTTTATGTTTGCGGATAAAAGGACGAACTCAATTAACCTTGTTTCTTTTGTTCGCTGGCGAGAGCCACATGGGCTTCCTCCTCGATCGCTTCACATTCTCTGGAGTGTTTCACATACCCTTATTTTGACATCCTCTGTGCTTCGCGCAATTGTACGATTGTATCATGTGCCTCTCTGAGATGTATTTTTAGCCATGTCACATTCCTTTGCAGCCTTGCCCTGATGACACTTTAATGGTATTTGTCACTAGTTGTTGTCTCAACTCCTTATTTTCCTAGTAGACTTTGGTCATAGCTAGTTTCTCCTGCTTCCACTATTGAGATAGATCTTGATCATTGGTTCCTGTGGAATCCATCCTCCTCGTTCTTCTCCTACTTTCTTGGCTTGTTCCTTCAACAGCCTCCAGTCGGACATTGCGCATAAGTAATTTTTCAGCAAACGATCTTGCAGACGGCTCATCTGGGATTCGAGTTTCCCCAGCTTCTTTATTCTTCTTTGGCCTACCCCTTCTGCAAGGTATCTGTTGTTGGGGAGAAAAGTCCTCTACTACCCTTTTCTCCTACGCAAGACCTTCCACTCTAGGTTCTGCACGGTGAGATGTCGTTGTTACCACGAGTAAAGGGAGAACTTCTTTTGTATCCTTGGGGATGTCTGTCATGAGTGAGAATGAATCCTAGTATTTTGAGGATTGGGGTCTGGTGATTCCGCTGCTTCGCATGCCCTTTATTATTTTTTGGGAGGTCACGATGGCGCGAACAGTATTTATCCTACAAGAGGTGGATCCAAAAAATGCACTGGGCGGAAAAATTTGATCAACCTGGGCTTGCGAGAAAGTTTACAAATAGTGTGTGGACCTGGTTTCATGAATAAAATGGGTCAGGGCACCTGAAATTTATAATAGATCGGGAAGAACGAGGAATCTTGCCAAAGAACACTAAATTCATGGCGACTAGATGTTTCAAATTGAATTGTAGATTTTCCATGGCACATCCTCGCGTGTAAAGTATAGGCGGTAAGGGCTGCAGGGCATACATGATACGAATGTCATGATTTTTCACCCCTCAGCCTTCATAATGAGCTGATAATAGTTATTGCACTTTCCGACATGAATTCCATTAACTACTTGACTCGACCTAGGGCACGTAGAGGCGAGCTTTTAACAAGACCGGACTCTCTGGGAACAACATACCCATATCATTTATGCATGTTTCGACTCTGACATCCCTTCCAGTTTCCAAGGGCCAACTGACCACTTGATGACTTCAACCCCTTCATTGTTACGTACCTCACTTCACATGTTTTGATACATGGGCCATAACTTGACCGAAAACTGACTCTAACTGAAAGGAAAATGGCGACGCTAACACACCCTTCAACACAAGTGTGTGTTGTATCTTCTAATGGAACTGAAATTGGAGACACGATCCCTCCCATAGAGGCTTCTCCTCACCTCGACATCCCACCAGTTGAAGAAAATTTACCTCAATATTTCCCTGAGAACCCTACTACACCACTTATCCCTGATTTCCCCCTCCCCCAGTGGAAAATCCCAGTTTGGGAGACAATCCCCCAAGCCATCACTTAAATTCCCTTCTTTTACACCCCACTAGGAGCACAAGCATTTTAGGTAACCGCAACGCTTACCCTTCCCAACATGGTTCTCACCACCCTTGAATGTTATCTACACCCACCCGTGACAGTTCCTCAACCATCCATCCCTCCTCAGTCAGAGGGAATCCCAATGAAGATTATAGTACTAACTTCGGAGATGCCACTCTCACCCAAAATATCTAGCACCACGGCTATGGTTGGGGGAAAACAGGAGAAGAAAGAGCCCACTTCTCCACTTCCTCCCCAAGTTCAAACTCCTAGTGCACTCTGCGAAAGAGAGGGTCACCCCACTAATAGATGTCCTTCTCTTCCTGAATTACGCAATCTGATTTAACTCCTTCGAGCAACCACATCGATCACTGCTCCACCAAGCACACCCTATACTACAACAATGTCCCCTACTACGAGCAGTAAATGGCTATGCACCAAATTCACGTGCACCATATGTTCAGAATATGGCCATTACACTCATCATTTCCCATCTCTACCTCAGTTTTGTCAGACACTAATGACAGTATGCCAAACCTTTCAGCAAGAGCCCTCTCCACCACCACCTTCAGGTACCCACATCACTAACATCCATTATGTCTCGACCTCAGTCCCCGAATGAATGAGATGCCCTTTCTCTCTTTGTGACTCACTTTCTCATTTCACATACCAGTGTTCTTTGATCATTGAATACAAGCATCGTCAAATAATCCTTATTGCAAATCCTTCAACCACCTCACTTCCTATGATGCAAGTGATCCCCCTTATACCTTTTTTTATCACACTAAGTTGCCTTGGGTCTTTATCCCTTAGTTTTATTTTTTCTAGGCCTTTAGATTTTTTAATTTTGATTTTTTTTTATTAAAGTGTGATTTACTTAGGTTACCTTGAATAAATGAAGGCTTAAGTGATGACTCAATTTTGACCCTCATATAAATTTTTGGCCTAGGTGCATTTTCTTGGCTTATGTTTTGACCCATTTCATGACTTGACACTGAGCCTGACTCATCCCATGACTCACTTGACTTTACATTTCACTCTCCTCACTCATACATTCATATCCTTTCCATGTTGTCCTTGTGTCCTCTTAGAATGCTCAAATCAGTTTTTTTGAAAAAGGAGCACTACCAACTCACTAGGAGTTTCTGTAGGGCACTCCCTGTCCTCCATCCTTTGCCATGATTTGTTATCATAGTTTTGATTTCATGTATGAATTTTTTTTGGAACCTTGGTTAGTTAAATATGCCTTCGAGGATTTGATCTTTATGAGCTTGCTAATGGTTTTCAAAGTTTTGAATGTTCAAAACTCGACGTTGCAAAAATTACCAATTTAGACCAGTTGGCAGTGGCGCTATAGGATCGGATGCTGAGGTGGATTTGGAGGCCGAGATTCTCATGATACTATCCTAAAAATTTGCATAACTCAATGTTATCGTCTATTTTCTAGGTATCCTATGTTTTCCCTCCTCTGCATATCAATTTCGGGTAGCAATTATCGCTTGAATTTTTTGTAGCGATCATGTCTGCAAAATTGGAAGATGACCCTTCCCTCATACTTTCCTATTAGTACTTTTGTCACATAAACCTACAGTCATCATCACCTAGCTTTCAGGAGTGATACATCCATTCACCTTTCTCCCAAGTTTTGAGTGCCCAATCAAACTTTACCCCTTGTATGCACGTTGTGCTACCTATAATCATTGTTGAAACAACACTGCCTTTTCCCCTGCTTCCTCTACCATTTGAATTGGAGTGTTTCCAACCCAGTTCTCAAATACTATTGAAGTGGTATCCTACTTCAACTTATTATTCCTCGGTTTTAAGATTTGTGAACAGTCAAGGGGAGGGAAATTCGCAGCCATTGTTTTCCAAAGCCAGCAAACAGTTTGAGTTAGGGGAGAATTTTGGGTAAAGACAACCATTGTTTACTATCAGTCCCTATTGAATTCCGACTCCAATTTTTTTCCTAGCCTTCACTGCACCTTAACTTTTGACCTCTCATCCTGATCTATGGAGACACCTCAGAATAATAAATCTCACAAGGGAGGTACTGTGGTTAGAACTGAGCCTACAGACATGCATTTATTTGAGACAGAGCCCATGGTTAGAGAGGTGGGATGCCTTTCTTTCTGCCAAAATATGCATAGGGGTCATCCTAAGGTGAAAAGGAAATTTTCCTCACATTTTTGATGGCATGAAGACTAAGGTAGGGGACCTCGAGTTTGAGGTGTTTGATACCTCTATTTCAACAGCCACAAGAATTCCTATCACAGGAGAGAAATGGTTTAAATCCATGGCTTTGAATGTATCCTTTTCCAAAGACTTCCTTAAGCCAGAGTATCAAACCGACAACATGTCCAAAGGGGTACCAAGAAGTCATCTGGTTGGAGAGTTTGATAAAATGTTGAAGATCATTCAAAGGTACTTCACATATGAGGGGGGTTTAATACACTATACCAGTACCATATAAGGATTCTACTTCATTTTACTGGTAAAACTGAAATGAACATTCCTTTATACTTGTTGATAAGCATAGAGAAAATGTCAGATAGAGTTCAATCCAAATCAAAGGTTGTGGATACTAGTATTTTTCATTCTAGGTTGACTAGAATGTTGGTTTCAGAAGAACTGAGAAAGAGGAACATCTCATGGGAACAATTTATTATTTCTTCTCACATGAAGTTGGACATACAAGCCACTCCTTAGTCAAAGATATCAAGTCCTTTGCCATCCACTAGTATTGCTCTAGTAGGAGCCAGGAAGAAAAGAAAGAACATGACCCCTACTCAAGACTAGGAGGTCATTAAGGAATTTGAAGAGCTAGAGAAGGAGGCCTACCATTCTCCACAGAGGGACCTTTCACCCCCTCCTACACCAAAATTAGAAGAGGTACCTTCCTCTACTAAAGCCACAACCAAGAAAGGAAGGAAACTACACTTCTCTTCATCTCCTTCAACAGCTAGTACAAAGGTTAGAAATCCTTTCACAAGATCATCAACTCTCAAAAAGGTTGTTGAATTACAAGTCCTACAAAATGCTTTCATTCTAAATAAGAAGAGAGATAAGGGAAAAGGAATTGAGAATCCTGATGAGATGGTAGAGGTAGTCCCTGTGCAACAGAAAGATGATCATAAATCCATGAAGAATCCTGTTGAGACTATCCACATCACCACTCCACCTAGCAACCAGACCTTCAAAATATTGATTAAACTACTCGTGGAATATAGGAAGGAGGTGGCTCGCTTGAAATCAGAAGGCCTATCTGAAAGGATTAAGATGAAAAAGATCATGGATGGTTACAACCACACTCTTGATTTAGCAATCTTTATAGAAAGAAGATCCCAACCTCTCCATAGGAAACTCAAGAACCTTTATAGACAAAACAAAGACTTTCAGTCTCAGAACAAAAAACTCAAATTAGAGTTGCAACAATTCAAGGATGATATGGCTCAAAGAAATTTGAATGTGTTGGTTGAAGCTGCTATTGAAAAGGAGAAACCAACAACCAAGAAAAGAATAGCTCTAGTGAAGAAGCCTGTTACAACTAAAGGGAAGCATGTTGATGTGCCAAAAGGAATTCCTCCTTCCACAAGAAGGAGTGTCAGGTTAATGAAGTGATTGGTGAAAGGTGAGCTCCATTTTTTAGAATGGCCCCTTTTTGCAAGGATAAGTGATTGAGGAAGTATTACTTTTTTCCACTTATACAGGCCTTATACGCTTCTAATGCATAAAACTTAGGGTTTTGGTTCTTTGCAAAGAGTTAATCTCTTCAATAGAAATAACACAAACATTTTGTAGCGCTATGGCACTATGGAATTGTCTAATTCGCATATACTATTAGTCTGCTACCTATAGCGCTACCTAATTTCCCAAGACTGGTGTAGTGATGGCGCTGCTAACTTCCCGAGGTGCTACCAATTCCGTTAAGAAGTGAAATGATGGTGCTATGAATTCCACAGGGTCTTTCCAAATTCATTTTGAGGTTGGGCACTACACACTCAATAGGATCAGTTCAACATTGGTGATACTGAATTACGCATAGATACACAGGCACGCACTACTGAAATTTACACGGAGAATAAATTACACATGCTTTGGCGCTAAGAAATTTTAACAAAGGCTAAGTTACGCAAAGAGACACACAGGCTCAATGCTACCCATTCCATAGGCCTATTTTGGAGGTTGTGCTATGGAATTGGAGAGAGTTTTGTGGAGGCGCTACAAAATATCACTACCCAGAGCGCTACCAAATGACGCTACCAATAGGTACCTGAAATCAAGGGGTTCAAATTATCATTCTTGTGAGTGAATGATGAAGTGGAGAATGGATGAGATGGAAATTGACAACATGATGACAAGCTTAAAACCTCTATAAGACACCTGACATATAAGAGGATGCGCATCAATGAAGATCAAGTCAGTTCAAAGTTGGTTGGATCAATGGCCAACATTTTCCCTTTTTATAGCAGAGTTGTTAGCCTAGCTGTTAGATGAAATAACTATTTGGAGAATTTTGTGGGAGGAAGGCCAACTCACGCCTCTAGATGTTCCCTTCTTATTTTGTTATAAATAGACTTTCAAAATGCTTTAGTAAGTTCGAATGGTTGAGATAGGCTCCCTTATTTTGTAATATTTTGATGAAGCTACTGGTTAACTGGTTATGTACTCGATTTGAGACTTCTTGATTAATATAAATCATCTTTATTATTCCATCTTATTTGCCTCTGATACTAGAGTATTCATGATTGAATGATTCACATGGATTGTTGTAACTATATTATGATGAATGTTTGATTATAGTATTGTTATGATGTTCTTCAGTTTCCTTAAAATTTGAATTCAAGAAGATCTTTTGTTTGCGTTTTTCCTCCTTAGGCTACTTGAAGACCTGATGTCCATAGAAAACCTCTACATTTTCCTCACCACAGTATTCTCTCTATTCACCTTTACTCCCACTCACTGATTGAAGTTGATCAAGACCCCAATTTCTTGTGCATGCTAGCCCATATTTCCACGTTAGAACATTATTATCTTGAGTCTTATCCATTTGACCTCTTTAAACTCATTTACATTTACATATAACCTGATGGGTATTGGGCTTACCTCCAATGCAATCTGGGGGTGATTCCTAGTGCTAACACCTTCTCCATATATTTTTCACATCACCTCCCTCAAACTTGAGTCAGTTCCCACCCCTCCATGGTTCATGGATAGATTGTCTGAGGATATTCCCCCAAATCCTCCCAATTCTTCGGTTCATTTCCCCCATGAAATATTACCCCTACCATAGTTTACCCCCCACAGTATCTAGACATTTGGTTTATGTCAAGTGAGTCGTCGAAACATACTTGCGACATCCCATCTAAGTCTTCACCACTTGAAGACAATCACACTGTGACAGTCACCCATGTGACCTCCATGGATCCCCTATATTCCCGCATTTTTCACTATGATGAAGACATCCTGGAGGAAATCACTACCCCCGATATCCCATGGAATGTGCTCCATCACAGAGCGCTTTTTCTCTCATAGGAAGCCTTTGACCTTCCTAGTCAAGCCTCCATATGTGCAATCGAAACCAAGGATTTTATTTCGTCAGGGCATATAGATTGGTTCAACAACCCTATCCTTGCCCCCAAGGATTTTGAATAAGGCAACATGGCCAACATTTCCCCCACCGTCAAAATCGACATCTCCATCAAACCAAGAATCATAGAAGAAATCACCATTGGCGCTGCATGCTCCCCTGAGGAAATCACAGCTTACAAATATCTCTTTGAGGAATACCAAGGAATATTTTCTTGGTCATATACATATATGCCCACCCTTGATCCTTATATTGTCGAACATCGCATCAAAACATGGCCAGATGTCGTCCCAGTCCGTCAAAATCAACGCCCACTTTACCCATCCAAGGTTGCGGCTATCAAAGCCTAAATTGACAAGTTACGTGTCGTAGGGTTCATATACCCCATCATGTATACCCCATGGGTTTCCAACCTCGTCCCCGTTTAACCATGCTTGTCCCAAAGACAACTTCCCAACCCCTTTCATCGACCAAATTATGAATGATTGTGCCAACCATGAGGCCTTGTCCTTCATGGATGGGTTCTTTGGCTACAATCAAATCCAAATCCATCCAACATATCAGTATAAAACCGCATTTACCACCCTATGGGGTACTTTTTCTTATCGTGTCATGCCTTTTGGACTAAAAAACATAGGTGCTACGTTCTAACGGGTCATGAATTATGTTTTCCATGATCTTGCTCGCATCATTCTCACTTACTTGGATGACCTCACTGCTCGATCCAAGAAACGAACTCAACATTTAGATGATTTATGAGTTGTCTTTCAACGATGTTGCCAATAGAGTATCTGCTTGAACCCCCTCAAGTGTGTATTTTTCGTCACTGTTGGATGCCTCCTTCAGTTCATAGTCTCCCAACATGACATCACAATGGACCCTCTCAAGTTCCAAGCCATCACAAAAATTCCACCACCTAGGAATTTGCACCAACTATAGAGCCTGCAAGGCAAAGCCAACTTTTTGCGATGCTTTGTCCCAGATTACGCCACTCACGTTCATGGCTTCCTTCGCTTACTGCACCATGATATCCCATTTCGATGGGATGAACATGCCCAAACCACTTTTGATGATTTAAAAGTGGTGTTATCCAATGCCCCTTTGATTAGTCCTCCCGACTATGATCACGATTACATCCTCTACTTATCGGCCTTAGACATCTCAGTAGCAGGAGTTCTTGTCCAACTAGGGGATGATGTCCGCAAGATGGTGGGGGATAGGGTTGTTGAACCAATCTGATAGAGATCCAAATTTCACTTATAAATGTTGGATTGAATTATTTTCTTGTTCGGGTACTCAATTGGCTCACAAAAATTACCATATTCAATTCGATGGGAAAACTGAGATTGTGAACAAATGTATAGAAGGGTATCTTCATTAATTTGTATCTCATAAACATACATAATGGTTCAAATGGTTTATGTTGGAAGAATGGTGGTACAACACATCTTTCCATACTTCATCAAAAAAGGTTCCCATTTATGGGACTTTATGGCTATCATCCTCCATCCATCACATCACCCTCGAGAGCAAAAGAAAAGGTTCAAGCAATGGAGGACCACATAGAGAAACAACAATAGTTCTCCAACTGTTGAAGGATAACTTAGCTACAACACATAATAGGGTGAAAAAACAAGCAGATAAACATCACAATGAAAGGTAATTTGAAGTGGGGGATTTGGTACTCTTAAGGATACAACTGTACGAATAGATGTTCATTGAGAAAGAAAATAAGGATTATCAACTAGAACCCAAGTACTATGGTGCCTATAAGATGTTGTAGAGGCTTGGAAGTATTGATTATAAATTGGAGGGGCCTCCATGTTGATGTGTAGATCTAGTCTTCCATGTTTCTTTCCTAATGAAGCTAATCAATGACAAGATCCTAGTTTAGACTATTTTACCAGAGATTAATGAAGTAAGGGAAATCATACTAAAGGGAATGCTTGTTAATTATGGAAATAAAAATAAGGTTACACATATTTGATAAGAACCATAATAATTGGGTCACAAGATGTTTGAAGGTTATGCTCTCATGTGAAATTTTAGACATTTTTTCCTTTGGACATTGATTTTTATAAATTTGTCAATACTAGTGCACGAAGAAATTTTTATCATTATCATATCAAAGTAACTTGGTTAAATTGGTTCCCAAAGGTCACTTCAAAAGTATCAATTATAAACATAATATGGTGAATGAATGTAATTTGATCTAATCTTACTAGATGGTTCATCCATTATTTATGAGCTCAATAGTTTTGAAGCTCTATTATCATTATAGTTTTCCTTTTCCTTCATACATATAGGATATAGCAGGCCTCCAACAATTAGGACTTATATATGATGGAGCAATGAAAACCCTTCCTTACACTTTCATTTTTTTATGCCCGATTGGAAAAATTGTGTTGCATGTTACTGAGCAAAACCCTAGTTCCAAGAATAATCAAATAAAACAATATTCATGCCATTGAATCATGGGACAAGGCTTCCCATATCTATAATATAATTTCATGAGTCTAATAGAATTGGATTTCATATATCTAAGTCTGTTTTTTTTTCTTGTGTCGATTTGTAGCTCACATTTAAGAATCATTGAGGGGCACATGCCCAATTGGCCCTAGGGGCATGAAAACCAAAATATGAATAAAAAGTGAGTTTTGTAATCTCCTAAAAGTGTGTTTCGTCAATCCTAAGTTCAACACATTGTTTTCATGCTCCTGAGACAGTTTTTCAAAAATCAAATAGTGAATGCAAAAATTGCATTGCGTGTTGTTGAGCAAAATCCTAGTTCCAAAAATAATTGAACAACATAAGAGTGTGTCCATGTTCTCACAATATAGGGGAACCCATAGCCGAAATACAATTTACTAAGTCCATTGGAATTGATCGTTCATCAATATGAGTCATCATTTTATTTTATATTGATTTACAACTAATATCCTAGAGCCATTCAAGGACACATGACCAATTGGTCCTTAGGGAACAAAAACCACACTATGCAATGAAAATAAGCTCCATGTGATCTTGTAATTTGGTTTGGTCATTATTAAGGTGAGAACATTGTGGAAACACTTACGGGGTACTATTTCCAAAAATTAACTCTTGGATGCAAAAATTACATTGCATGTTACTAAGCAAAACCCTAGTTTTGGGAATCATAAAATAACACAAGATCTGTCATGGATTCATATGATAGGGGCACTAATAGCTATAATACAATGACATGAGTCCAATGGAATCAATTATTTATCGATCCAAGTCATATTTTTCATTTTATGTCAATTTGCAACTTGCATCCCAGAGAAATTCAGGGACACATGGCCAATTGGTCCCATGGGCATAAAAACCACACTATTTAGAAAAACAAGATTTTTAAGATCCTCTAAGTTTTTTGGGGAATGATCAAGGTGAGCATGATATCTGCAAGCTCCTAGGATATACTTTCCAAAAATCAACTCATGAATGTAAAATTACATTGCATATTATTGAGGAAAACTCTAGTTCCAAGAATCATCCGATAACACAATATATAGGCCATGGAATAGTGAGGCAACAATGCCCTTATCTATAATATGATTTCATGAGTCCAATAGAATCAATACTTTGTTGATCTGAGTCTGTGTTTTGATTTTGTATCAAGTTGCAACTCGCAGCCCAGAACCATTCAGGGACCCATGGAAAATTGGTCCCATGCAAAAAATTTGAGTTTTGACAACTCCTACAAGTGTGTTTGGGCATGCTCAAGGTCAACACACAATCCGCATGCTCCGAGGATTGAATTTTCCAAGATTGACCTTTGATATGAACTAGGCATTTGTTCAATTAATTAAGTGTAAGCATATTTATAATCACAAGTTAGTTAAGTGTTAACATATTTATTATGATTTGGTTAGTTAGTTAAATGTTACCATACTTATCATGATTTAGTTAGTTAATTAAGTGTTAGCATATTTATCTTTATTGATTCCATGCATGTGAAAATGAAGATGCAATTTTTTTATTATTATTGGGAAGGGCTTATGGAATTATGGTAGATCACAACAAACTAAAGCTTACTAATAATGATGCATTGACAAAATTGGAAGCTAAAGACAACAAGGCCATGCTTCTACTAAGATTTTTTTTACATGATATGGATATTTTTCTCTAAAACCTAGAATACAATAATGTTGTTAAAACAACAAATCTCTTACTTAAATATGTGGGAGCTTATTTTTAATAAAAGTGTTGGATGAACCACTAGTAACACGTATTCATTAAAAATAAAATCCAATATAATGCATCAATGAGTTGAATGAGTTGAGTATAATTTATGATTCATAATTTCATTTGAATAACTTTATGAAACATAATTTCATTTGAATAGTGAAAGACTTATAGTGATGTATGTTTTTGTTCTCCGCAACACTATTATGTTGTAATTGTTATATAAAATATAGTAGCGCTCATTCATTAAAAAAAAATACAAATCTAATATAATGCATCGATGCGCTGAGCATAATTTATGAAACATAATTTCATTTTAATAGTGAAAAAATTATAGTGATGTATGTTTTTGTCTTCTAAAACACTATTATGTTGCAATTGT
>ML781315.1:152063-163081 GCA_009831015.1 Picea engelmannii | reverse complement strand
ATATGGCACAGGTTGTACATGGTTGATGCTCTAGTTCATGATTCATTATTCATTGTTGATGTATCTTTTGGTTCACGATTGATGCATGAGATAATATGTATATTGGTATACACTTGATGCATGGTATGGTATAGTTCTATTTTGTTGATGATTAGATATAGTTTGATGAGATAGTGATAGAGACATATATAGTTCTAGAGACAGTGATAGTGACAATGACAAAGTTGTGACAGTGACAGAGTTGTGATAGTGTTGGCAGCAATAATATAATCTTTATTTTTACAAGCTGCCTACATAGAATTTTTAAATTCTTGTTACTCATCACAACCTTTCTCATTAAACGACACTTGTTACTCGTTGCTTTCTACGTACCTTATTTTCGATTTTTGTTTTCATGACTGTAAGCATGAAAGATCACAGCTGGAATTCATGTTTTATTTCATTAAAGGGTTAATGTTCATATGGTCTATTGTCGAATTGTCGTATTTCGCTATGAACATGGTTGTTTTCATGGTTATAACCCCTTGGTCTTGAACACACCTTGGTTACATGAGTATTAAACCACCACCCATTTAACATTCGACTAATTTTAATGGGGTTTTGATTTATAAAATTTTTGATTCAATTGTTTATTTGACATATTAATTTTGTGATCAAATCATGGATATGCATACTGTTGTTTTCAACTGTTATGATATTTGTGCGTACCATTATGCCGAGGTGTCATTCCAAGTACAATGTGGTATTATGCTTTTGCATGGCCTCGATCTACACGACTTCTCTCACACGCATGGTATTTAACTCTCCCGCCTACCCTTTCGAGCTATCTTTGCATTGCATTGGGGAATCTCAAGGCAATGGATCTGTGTTTATTCTATCAAACCTTACCTCTGAATCCCATGTCGATTCCTTGTTGTTAGCCATGGCTCCAGTGGTGAGGATTGAGCCCAACGGTGTCTAGACATTGTTATCGTTTGATAATGCTAGAGATGACTTAGAAAGGAATGGCTGGCATGTGTTTGTTGAAAAGTTCAAGGGTTTTAATTTAACAGTTGCTCAAGAATTCACGTTGACATTCGACGGTTGCAGAGAAAAAATAGGAGATGTCCAGCTTGAGTTAAACAAAGATTTTATTACCCAAGCCATCGGTCTACCAGCTATGGGAAAAAAGTGGTTCAAAAACTCAAAGGTTGAAGGGGTTCCTTGGTCATTGTTATTCATCTCAAGAAGGATTACCAGCTGCGACCGAGGTATGCCTGTCTTAGCTCTAAAGCCTAGATGGCATGATCTGTGAGCTATTGTGAAAAAGTTCGTTACCTGTGAGGGGAGTTATGGGTTGGTTTTATTGTATCACTTGCGATTGCTCATGAGTTTTATCGATTTCCCCCTGAACATGTGATGCAGGAGCATTGCCAACCCATCAAGTGAGCCAACGCGAAAGCCAGAGGACAGGTGGACAAGTGCCAGGAAAATTTTTGAAAATTTCCTTGAAAGTTGTTGCGCGATCTTAAATGAGCCATTAAGATGAGGCGCACTTGTATTATGTAAACATACCTTGAGAAAATTTCTCTCGTCCTTAGTAGATAGAAGGCATTTAAGATAGTTAATGTAAAGTAGATAGAATTTAATTCTAGATTAGACAGTTCTAGAGCACAAGATGGAACCGGGATATAGACACCCTCATTGTGTATTGTAACATTATTCTGAGCATAGAAGATGCAAAGAGTTGTGTAAGAACACCCATGTATTGATATTTGAATTAATAGAAGAGTTTGATTCAAATTCATGGTTTTTGTGTTGTTCTCTGTGTATGGATGATAAATGATATGCCCATGAATGTTTTGCTTCCTGTTATACATTTTCTTTATGTGCTATGTATATGATTTCATGTTTAGAGTTTGAAGTCTGAAAGGGAGAAGGAATGAGTTTCAATTGTTTCTCTATCTGAGCAAGGGTTCCTGCAAGGAGTGCAGTTGAAGTGTCCACAAGGAGTGCATTGACAAGGGGCTTAGGTAGTTTAGCTTTTGTTCTCATTCACCCAAAGGTGCAGTTGGGCACATGAGCCGTGTAAGGAGTGTGCAGGCCGAGTAAAGTTCAGGGTTGTGAACCTGAGAAAAACATTGAAGGACTACTGTTGCAGGTGTGCGCAGAGTCGAGGGACTTCAAAAATTAGATGTGGTTGAAGGTTTGCCGCAAGGACTGCGTGCAGGGGTTTTTCTGAAGGACCTGAA
This sequence comes from Picea engelmannii, assembly GCA_009831015.1. Lineage (NCBI taxonomy): Eukaryota > Viridiplantae > Streptophyta > Pinopsida > Pinales > Pinaceae > Picea > Picea engelmannii. The sequence continues at coordinate 160,850 of ML781315.1, read as the reverse complement.
AGTTATGGAAAATCTCAGGAAGGGTAAGGCCTTCAAATCCATTGAAGGGAAGCACAGGGAAGCTGCGAATGGAAGTATGTAAGAAGCGTTTCAAGTTTTCACGTGGGTGGACGAGTTCCGTGGAGAGGAACACTTAGTCATTTCGCAGATTCCATCAGGAGGAACGGATGGACGGATTTCTCCGAGGAGAAACCATGAATCTCCGTGAGCCATTGGATCTCGCAGAGGCGCAGGGGAGATACTGCAAGTATTCCCGAGAGGTTAAAAGCTCAGGAAGGATAGAGTCGTTGAGCCAAGCCAGCTAGGGTCGTTAGATCACTCGCGGAATCGCCTATCGGGATTTCATGAGAAGAAGAGTCGAAGGTTGGGAAACGGAATCGCGAAATTGTGAAACACGATATCCCGACGGCTAAGGGAACAGTGTGGGGCCACAAGGGTCAGCAGGTAGATAGGTGGCATGCCTTATCGGGTTTTCGCAGTGAGGAGTCCCGATACAATAGCGTCCGGATTCGCGATATTGCGAACTCCGAAATGCCGATGGAGTGAAGGGACCGTTGAAAAGTCAACTCGCGAGCGCATCGGAGTTTCGGCATATCGGGGTTCGGGAGTCAGTAAAGAAAGTTGCTTGGCATCGCGAGTGGTGAAATTGCGATAGAAGAAGTCCCGATAGGAGAGGAAAAAAGGTTAGCGTTGACTTGTATCAGGTTTCGTGGATTCGTGGAACCTACGCTCAACCTTTGGTTTCGCGAAGTCGCGATGTCCGATCTCCCGATTTGTAAAGAAAGGGGGATCCCACGAGGATTGCTGTGGGTGCAGAATTCCCTATAGGGAATTAGAAGAGCCTTAGAGTTCTTCAGGGCCGCGAAAGAGAAAAGATCCTGAGATGACATAGGCCTTCCAATCTGCAGGTTGTGAGTAAGAGCGTTGGCATCAGGTTTGGTATCAGAGCATAGAAAGGTTCTTTGCTTTCTATAGCAGAGAAGAGAGAGAATTCACCATGCCGCCCAGGAGAAGGGACGCGTAATCACCCAATCCAGAGGATAGGGAAATGCCGAGAAGATGAGGCAAGCAGATGACTGATCCAGTTATGGAGAGAGAGATGTGCGATCTTCGAGCAAGACTCAAAGACATGGAGACAGCTCAAAGACGCACAGTCAGTACAAGGGATCTCAGTGATTCTGAAAGCGAAGCTGAGGCTGAACGAGAAGAGGAAGTTGCAGTTGAAGATGCATCAAATGAACGTTTGATCAGAGCTATTGCAAGGATGGGTGCAAGAGAAAATATGGACATTCCAGTTTATGAGGGAAACTTGGATGCAGAGGAGCTTCTAGACTGGATTAGAGCTCTAGACACATACTTCGACTATGAAGATGTCGAGGAGGACAAGAAGGTCAAGCATGCTGTCACAAGATTGAAAGGACATGCAACATTGTGGTGGGATGAACTACAAGCTGACAGACGTTGCAAGGGCAAGAAGAAGATCAAAAGATGGGACAGAATGATCGCGAAGATGAAGGGGAAATTCATCCCGAAAGATTATCAAATTACTATGTTCAGGAGGATGCAGAACCTGAGACAGAAGATGATGACAGTGAAAGAATACACTGAGGAATTTTATAAACTGAACATCAGGGTAGGTCATTGGGAGAGCGATGATGAAAAAGTTGCCTGATATATGAATGGCCTGAGATATGATATCCAGGATGAGATGAGCATGGTAACCATCCGAACGGTGGAAGATGCTTATTAGATGGCTCTGAAAGCTGAAGAGAAGCTGAGATGAAAGAAGAGTTAGAGGGGCCGAGGCAGAGTCAGAGGGGCCGAGGCAGAGTTAGAGGGGCCGAGGCAGAAGTCAGCCCAGAGGAAAATCAGTTGCCCAAGATAAGTATTAGAATCCCATAGAGGAATGGAAGAAACCTCAGACTCGAATAGAGAGAGGTGGAAGCTCACAGAGGAGGCCATATGTTGAGCAGAGAGGGCAGCATACTAAGAAAAGAGGAGATTATGCTGACAACAATACTTTTCCTCTTACTAGAGGCAGAGGAAGAGGAAGAGGTGGAGTAATCACATGCTTCACATGCGTGAAAAATGGGCACAAGTCTTATGAGTGTCCAGATAAAAAGAAGTACATTGGAGAAGCTCACATCACCGAGGCACAGAGGTGGGATGTTGAGGCAGAAGACACTGAAGGCGGAAGATCACTGATGATGCGAAAAGTCCTTTTGACACCCGAGAAGGAGGTGGAGAGTTCAGTCCAAAGGACCAGACTTTTCAGTACTTCTTGCAAGACCAAGGACAAGGTATGCAAGTTCATTGTAGATAGTGGTAGAATGGATAATCTCATTTCTACGAAGATGGTAGAGAAGCTGGAGCTGGAGACGACTAATCATCCAAACCCATACAGAGTTTTGTGGCTACAGAAAGGACACCAGGTAACTGTCACTAAACAATGTTTAGCTGAGTTCAGGATAGGTGGATATAATGAGAAGATCTTATGTGATGTTATTCCTATGGATTTTTGTCATCTATTGTTGGGTAGGCCATGGAAATATGACAGGAATGTGATTCATGATGGGCGAATGAACACATACACCCTGGAGAAGAATGGGAGGACACACATGTTGCTTCCAATTAAGGATAAGGAAGTGAAACTGGAAGTAAGAAACACTGTACTTCTCATGAGTGGGAAGGAACTTCTTACAGAGGTTAAGAAGAAGGAGGATCCACAGTTCATTGTGGTCAGAAAACCGAGGATTTTTCTGACTAGCACAAGAGTGGATGATTTGTCAGAGGAAATTCAGGAACTGTTGGAAGAGTTCGTTGACATCATTGTGGATGAACTACCTCATTCATTGCCGTCGATCAGGAGTGTGAGTCATCATATTGATCTCATACCAGGAGCTAGTTTACCAAACAAAGCCACGTACAGATTGACGTCGCAGGAGAATGAAGAAATTAAGAGACAAGTCCAGGATTTGTTGGACAAAGGATTAGTCAGGGAAAGCTTGAGTCCATGTGCTATTCCAACAGTACTCAGCCCAAATAAAGAGGGAGGTTGGAGAATGTGTACTGACTCAAGGGCGATAAATAAGATAACCATTAGGTACAGATTTCCATTGCCGAGGATGGATGATTTGATGGATTGATTTTTCAAAGATTGATTTGAAAAGTGGTTATCATCAGATTCGCATGAGAGAAGGTGACGAATGGAAGACAACATTCAAAACCAATGAAGGGTTGTATGAATGGCTTGTTATGTCATTTGGCTTAACAAATGTGCAAAGTACCTTCATGAGGTTGATGAACAAAGTCCTGAGGGAGTTCATCGAAAAAAATTTCATTGTGTATTTGGATGACATACTGGTTTACAATAAGACAGTGGCAGAGCATCTGAAGCATTTGGCTACAGTGATGCAGAAGTTACAGCAGGAGAAGTTGTTGATAAATATGAAGAATTCCTCATTCATGAAGACATAACTCATTTACTTGGGATTTGTTATTTCTGCAAATGAGTTGAGGATGGATCCATATAAGGTGGAAGTGATCAAGAATTGGCCATCACCGAAGAATGTATTTGAGGTGAGAAGTTTTCACGGATTGTCTAGTTTCTATCGGAAGTTCATCAGGAATTTCAGTGGAATTAGCGCAACAATGATGGATAGAGTGAAGAAAAGACATAAGTCTTTTCACTGGACAGAAGAAGCTGAGAAAAGTTTCAATCTACTGAAGAGGAAGATCATGGAACAACCGGTTTTGGTGTTGCCGGATTTCAAGAAAACATTTCAGGTGAAATGTGATGCAAGTGGATTTGCAATCGGGGAAGTCTTGAGTCAGGAAGACAAGCCGATAGCATACTTCAGCGAGAAGATGAATGAGGTGAAAGTAAAGTACTCCACTTATGATAAGGAGTTTTATGCTATCATACAGACATTAAAGAAATGGAGACATTACTTGATCCCGAAAGAGTATGTATTGTACAGTGACAATCATGCACTGCAGTTTGTGGCTCAACATGAAAAGTTGAATCAGAAACATGTCAAATGGGTTGAGTATATGAAAAATTTCACTTTTGTGATTAAACATATTTTTGTTACTGCTAACAAATTTGTTGATTCTTTGAGTAGGAAGTGTTTGCAGTTGCAGGAGTTCAAAGTCAAAACGTTGGGTTTTGATGATCTCAGGAACATGTACGCAGATGATCAAGATTTTAAAGAGGCATATGAAGCAACTGAGAATCCAATTCTCAGGGACTAAAGCCAATGGATGGACTACATGATCTAGGAAGGATTGTTGTTCAAGGGAAATCAACTATGTATTCTGAAATGCTCCATGATGGAGAACTTGTTAAAGGAAAAACACATTGGAGGATTGGCAGGGCACTTTGGTCATGACAAAACATTCGCAAAATTGAATGAGTCATATTTTTGACCGGGAATGTGAGCGGATGTAAAGAGATTCGTAGACAGGTGCAGAGTTTTCCATCATTCGAAAGGAAGAAAGCAGAATGCGGGGTTTTATCAACCATTTCCCATACCAGAGAGGTCGTGGGATGCAATTAGCATGGATTTTGTATTGGGGTTGCAAAGGACACAAAGAGGTGTTGATTCAATCTTTGTTGTGGTGGATAGATTTTCCAAAATGGCACACTTCATTCCATGTCAAAAGACCAGTGATGCAACTCACATTGCGAACCTGTTTTTCAAAGAGGTCATTCGACTTCATGGGTTGCTGAGAAGCATAGTTTCGGATCGTGATACAAAATTCATAGGGAATTTTTGGAGGACCTTATGGAAGAATCTAGGAACTAACTTGTTATTTAGTTCAGCGTATCATCCTTAGAAGGATGGACAGACGGAAGTGGCGAACAGAAGTCTGGGAGACTTGCTGAGAAGCTTGGTGACATAGCACCATAGCCAGTGGGACCATATATTTCCACAGGGAGAGTTTTCTTATAATGACTCAGTTAACAGGAGCACAGGGCAGAGTCCATTTCAGGTTGTTTATGGCATGCAACTGAGAGGAATTTATGAACTGAGAAATTCATAACAGACTACGACTTGGAGCACTAGTGCAGAGGATTTCGCAGAGGCGATGAAGGAACTTCACAGCCAGGTGAAGGAACGATTGCAGAATTCAAGCCAGGAATACAAGCGTAGGGAAGACCAACATAGAAGACAACTTCAGTTTGAGGTTGGTGATCTGGTTCTAACACATTTGAGAAAGGAAAGGTTCCCGAGAGGAACATATAATAAGTTGAATATGAAGAAAATCGGGCCATGTAGGTTCTTGAAGAAATATGGGGCGAACGTGTACAAGATTGAATTACCCGATGGGATCGAAATTTCTCCGATATTCAATGTCTCGGATTTGTACCCATATAGAGCTGAAGAGACAGAGACTAGAGATGAGCATTCAGTGATTCAGTGGCGAAAGAAGATGCCAGTTGCAGATAAGCCGCAGATGGAGTGCATACTGGATAAACGAGTGGGCAAGAGGACCAGGCAAAAGCAATACTTTGAGTATCTGGTCAAGTGGAAGAACCATCCAGTTGAAGATGCCAGCTGGGAGACCGAAGCAGAGATCTAGAAGAATGGATGGACCGTGCAGGAGCTCATGGACAGGATCCCATGAAATTTTTCAAGCCGAGGAGTATGATGCAGGAGCATCGCCAACCCATCAAGCGAGCCAGCATAGTTGGACAAGCGCCAGCACAAATTTTGAAAATTTCCTTGAAAGTTGTTGCGCGATCTTAAATGAGCCATTAAGATGAGGCGCACTTGTATTATGTAAATGGACCTTGAGCGGATTTCTCTCTTCCTTAGTAGATAGAAGGCATTTAAGATAGTTAATGTAAAGTACACAGTATTTAATTCTAGATTAGATAGTTCTAGATTGCAAGAGGGAACTGGGATATAGACACCCTCATTGTGTATTGTAACATTATTCTTAGCATAGAAGATGCAGAGAGCTGTGTAAGAACACCCATGTACTGATATTTGAATTAATAGAAGAGTTTGATTCAAATTCATGGTTTTTGTGTTGTTCTCTGTGTATGGATGCTAAATGATATGCTCATGAATGTTTTTCTTCCTGTTATACATTTGCTTTATGTGCTATGTATATGATTTCATGTTTAGAGTTTGAAGTCTGAAAGGGAGAAGGAATGAGTTTCAATTGTTTCTCTATCTGAGAAAGGGTTCCTGCAAGGAGTGTAGTTGAAGTGTCTGCAAGGAGTGCGTTGATAGGGGTCTCAGGTAGTTTAGATTTTGTTCTCATTCACCCAAAGGTGCAGTTGGGCACAGGAGCCGTGTAAGGAGTGTGCAGGCCAAGTGAAGTTCAGGGTTGAGAACCTAAGAAAAACATCGAAGGATTGTTGTTGCAGGTGTGCACAGAGTCGAGGGACTTCAACACTTAGATGTGGTTGAAGGTTTTCCGCAAGGAGTGCGTGCAAGGGTTTTCCTGAAGGACCTGAAAGTCGTGGAAAATCTCAGGAAGGGTAAGGCCTTCAAATCCATTGAAGGGAAGCACAGGGAAGCTGCGACTGGAAGTCTGTAAGAAGCATCGCAAGTTTACACATGGGTGGATGAGTTCCGTGGAGAGGAACACTTATTCGTTTCGCAGATTCCATCAGGAGGAATGGACGGACAGAGTTCTCCGAGGAGAAACCACGAATCTCCGTGAGTCGTTGGATCTTGCAGAGGCACAGGGGAGATACTGCAAGTATTCCTAAGAGGTTAAAATCTCAGGAAAGATAGAGCCATTGATCCAAGCCAACCAGGGTCATTGGATCACTCGCGGAATCGCCTATCGGGATTTCGTGAGAAGAAGAGTTGAAGGTTGGGCAACGGAATCGCAAAATTGTGAAACGCGATATCCCGACGGCTAAGGGAATAGCGTGGGGCCACAAGGGTCAGCAGGTAGACAGGTGGCATGCCTTATCGGGTTTTCGTAGTGAGGAGTCCCGATACAATAGCGTACGGATTCACGATATTGCGAACTCCGAAACGCCGATGGAGTGAAGAGACCGTTGAAAAGTCAACTCGGGAGCGCATCGAAGTTTCGGAATATCGGGGTTCGGGAGTCGGTAAAGCAAGTTGCTTGGCATCGCAAGTGGAAAAATCGCGATAGAAGAAGTCCCGATAGGAGAGGAAAAAAGGTCAGCGTTGACTTGTATCGGGTTTCGGGGATTCGTGGAACCTATGCTTGACCTTTGGATTCACGAAGTCGCGAAGTCCGATCTCCCTATTTGTAAATAAAGGGGGATACCACGAGGATTGTTGTGGGTGAATAATTCTCGATAGGGAATTAGAAGAGCCTTAGAGTTCTTCATGGCCGCGAAAGAGAAAAGATCCTGAGATGACATAGGCCTTCCGACCCGCGGGTTGTGAGGAATGGAGTTGGGATCAACATGCCCTATTTTCTCCTTCAAAGTCTATACAAAATGGAAAAGCGTTTTAAAAGGAAGAAATCTGATTCTAGCTTGTTCCACCATTGTTTGATCAAGATTATTATTATACATCAGTTGAAATTAAACGATGATTGTTGGGATGCTTTTCTATTACAAAATGGTTTTGGTAGCAGTGAGTTGGGACAGGTTGACAAGCCTGTCGTCACAGAAACCCTCGTCAAGTCTACCATCTCTCCTCCTTCACTTTTTCCCTATGATCCTATTTCTAATTTGGAACCCTCGACCTATCCTGACACTACCCAACCCGACACTCTACCATATTCGTATCCCAAGGGTGGTGTCAAGGCTGTTAAAAAATCCATAAGAAAAAGTGTATAGGCAATGTTGATATCAATTATAAGAGTAAAAGGGCCGCTCGTTGGGTTTCACGATGTGCCCGAAATAAACCCAAGCCCTGTGCAGACCAAAATGCGATTGTATTAAGCGAGGATTCTGATTCGGAAATTGAAAGATTCTTGACTAAAGAATATCCATATTCGTATGGACTTTGCTCTGATAAACCCTATGATTATGTTACAAAGCTTCCACCATGTCTAAAAGACAATCCCGATTTCCCTGGAATCAAACTCAGTAATGAACCTACAGGTCAAATGGAAAATTCACCACATGTTAATACTATCACTACTAATACACAGTCTATTCAGTTGCAATGTAACGAATGTCGATCATGGATCGACAGGTATTACAAAGACGTGCCTTTACTTCAGTCTCGGCTTAAATCCTTAGAAGACCAGGTGAATTTTCTAACAAAGGAGAATGGCAGACTTCAATCAATAGCTCAAACCAAAGATAAACGACAAAAAACCACAGGGTCTGTTGTTTTTAAGAATGTGGAAGCAGCGACTGCCATGGTAAATTCAAAGATCGCTTGATTAAGTCGAATCCCTTAATTTGAGGTATGATATTTTAAAAATAAGTTTAGGATGATTTTGTCTTTTTCAAATAGAATACATGATTTTTTTGCACAGATTACCTTTAGTTTGTTTCGATTGATTCAATAAAATATGATTCTGGTTATAATTATAACTAGCTACAGAATCGTGAGATTCTGTAGCTAGTTAGAAAAATTTGAATTACTTGTTCTAATAACTGAAAATGCATCTGAAATCCTTTATTCTTATGTGTTTTCAGGAACCTATGATTTCTAAAGGAGATTTGAAGCACTGGTGGCATCTCTCAGCATGCTATCTTTATGTTGTTTTAGAATAGGTTGTTAGTTTTTGATATCAAGTAGAATCTGGGAGGTTGCATCCCCCACATTTTTTGGAACAAATTAGATGTTATCAACATGAAACGTTTTGATCCTGTAACCTATATAA
>ML781315.1:68514-124163 GCA_009831015.1 Picea engelmannii | reverse complement strand
TTTTAAGTGAAAGGTCTACATTTATTGATAATGGGCACAATTAATTAAGCTGAAAGGAATGGACACAATTAATTACCTTTTAATCTAAAATTTTTATATGATGGCTAACAATTGAAGATGCTGGTAGCACTATATGATTGCCAAGTTTAAATGATTAACTTTTGGAATTACCACTTTTTTATTTGCTCATGAAAGTTTCATTTTTTAGCTATCCCATGTTTTATTTTCTGGCTGTCTGTGGGTTTAGAGTGGAAGACTATAACAACATGGTGGGGAAGGCCATTGCTGCCGGCTAGGGGCAGATCATCAAGGACTTATTATAACCTATAGAGGGTGTTTAAGGTTCTGGCCATTAACTTGTGGGAAGAAGCTTCGGCATCGCCTCTCAGCGTTCATCAGCCACAGTTTTGATCGACTTTCATCAGCCACGATTTTGAGTGACTATGCTAGTATTAATAAAATATCAAAATGTCTGTAGATAGAAGAAAATAAAAATATAGAATAGAAAAAATTTACACATATTTTATTAATAAAATATCAAAATGTCTGTCAGATAAGATAATAAAACTATAGAATAGTTGTTTTTGGTTCTATGAACTTGTCAAGAAAAATATAGACAAAATTTGCACATATTTTTATTAATAAAATATCAAAATGTCTGTCAGATGGACGAAAATAAAACATAGAATAGACAAAATTTGCACATATTTTATTAATAAAATATCAAAATGTCTGTGAGATAGACGAAAATAAAACTATAGAATAGCTGTTTTTGGTTCTATGAACTTGTCAAGTCAACTAGACGCGAGTTTTTAAGCTTTGCATTTAGTTATACCATTTCCTCGTATAATAAAATTAATCTTGAAGCGATGATACGAAATGAAGCATATTATTGTCGAACCGATCTGTATTAAAATATTAATAGACGTTTATAATTGAACTGAATAATACAATAAAGTATGGCGTATTGTAAAGGGCCAAAACCGGTAGCCCCTTTGCGCTAACTATCTGCATGGTAAGTAATTGTAGCTCCATTGTGGAATACTCCAGATAAAAAGCTCTATTATAGTAATTCGTTGTTGATTCTGAGTAGTTGTGATTCGAGACAATCAAACTTCAGCTTTGTTTCTCATACAGGTGTTAAAAGTCAATTTAGTGTTGAAAATAAATAAGTTGTAGTTTACCATACTACATCTTTGAAATGAGATAGTTCATACAGAGTTTATAGAAAGTGTTTTTGTATTATCTAGAAAGGGTACTCTCTAGGTTACTCTCTATTATTAATGTTTATAAATATCAATCGATGGGTACTTTATTATATTATATAAAGTGTTTTGTATTATCTAGGGAGGGTACTCTCTATTATTAATATTTATAAATATGCATAGATGGGTACTTTATTATATTATATAAAGAGTTTTTAATTATTAGAGTGTGCTTGCTTAATCATATGTTATACAGTCTGAGTGGGCATGTGTTTCCTTTTAAGAGGTCACAGGTTCAAATCCAGAGGGGGTAGGGTATGTATACCTTTGTAGATTTTACCAGTCAAATCATTGGGCGGAGGAGGGTCCCTTATCCCACAAACAAGGGGGTCTCATACACCAATTTAGTGTGTTGGCTTGGTCGTGACCTTAAAAATAGATTATTATTATTATTATTATTATAGATATCAACTTACAAAATGCAAGTGTAAGTTTTTGCATTTGACCTCAGAACAATTAAGCAAATCATTCTTCATCCAGTTAACAACAATGTGAGTGATATCAATAATAATAATCTCATGGAAAAAATGTTGGAAAGAGGTAGTGTTGAACAACATGTTTTGCAGTGAAGAGTTAGAAAGAGGTAGAGGTAGAAAATGGACACACAAATCCAGAATATAGTGTTTCTATTGCAGAAAGTATGGTCACTATGAGAGTGAATGCATAAAGAAGCACTCATATCAAAGCAAAGGCAGAGAAAATGTCTCAAACAATGAAGGAGAAAATTTTGAAGCAATGTTCATTTCCTTCCATACCTTTAAAGAAGGTCACTCCAATGGAATTTGGTTGTTGAACAATGGCTACAACAATCATATGACATGTAAGAGAGAAACTATTTCTAGCATTAATACTTCTATCAAACCTGAAATTACTCTAGGTGGTGATTCTCATGTCAAATCTCTAGAAAAAGGTCTTGTGTATGTTCTAAATGTTCTAACCAAACAATATCAGAAGAAAGACATACATGATGTCTATTATGTTTCAAACCTTAAAAAAATTCTGATAAGTGTAGGATAATTGATGGAGCATCGATATGATTCCTTATTCAAATGCTAAACATGCTTAATTCTAGATAAACCATCCAGTAGGAAACTCGTTGCTAAAATACAAATGACAAAGAATATGATGTTTCCATTAAATTGAAGGAGTGTCAATTTGTCCCAATTATATGCACAAAATGTCTCAAACATAGATGAGACTCTATTACGGCATGCTAGGTTTGGTCATATTTCTTTTAGGAGTCTTAGTGTTCTCCAAAAACACTCAATGGTCAAAGGACTTCCTATTTTGAATGAACAAGACAGTCCTTGTGAAAGTTGTATAATTGGAAAGCATAAGAGAGACAACTTTTCAACATCCTCCCATAGAGAAAAATAACATTTAAAATTCATTCACACAAATCTTTGTGGACTAATGAAAACCCAATCCATTGGTGGAAGTTTTCATTTTCTGACCTTTATTGATGATTTCAAACAATTCAAAGTTGAAGAAAAAAAACAAAGTGGCAAATTTGTGAAAGTGCTTAGGTCTCATGGACAAGGAGAATATAACTCAAAGTATTTTGCAAATTCTTGTAGATAACAAGGTAGTATAATGCAAACTACAACCATATATACTCCACAACAAAATGGACTGGTTGAAAGGAAAAGTCATACCATTATAAACATGTCCAGAAGTATGCCCAAAACAAAGAATTTGTATAATGATTATTGGATTGAAGCTATTTCCTATTCAGTTTACATACTTAACATATCTCCAACAAAAAGTGTAAAATATGAAGTACCTCAAGAGGCATGGAGTGGCACAAATTGAATTTCTCTCACTTGAAAATTTTTGGTTGTATTTTCTTTGCACATATCCCTGAAGAGATGAGAAAGAAACTCGAGAACATGAGTGAAAATGCATCTTCATAGGATACAATGAACAATCAAAGTCCTACATATTATATAATATAGTCACTAAGAAATTTCTACTTAGCAGATATGTCAAATTATTTCATAATAAATCATGGAGTGAGAAAGAAAATGTAGCATTGGATAGTCAAAATCCATTGCAGCAAATTGATGAACAAAAAAAAAATTAGAAAAGAAAGCACATCCACGAAGAATGACAAGATTACATGTACAAAGACGACAATAACATTCTGGAAATGGTTCTTCTTCCAGCAATGAATCGTCCTCTTCAGTAGAAAATTAGAGAACAAGAAGCATAAGGGAAATTTATGAGCAGAACAATGACATTGAACGACATAGTTATTTTTCCTTACTATCCTGTCAGCCAAATTATTTTTAAGAAAAAGTAAAAGAGGAACATTGGGTACAAGCCAAGAATGAGGAAATTGAATCCATAGAAAAGAAAAAAACTTGGGATATTGTTAGTATACCAGCAAAAAAAACAAACATAGGTGTTAAGTGGGTGCATAAAACAAAACTTAATGAAAAAGTAAAGATAGAGAAGCATAAGGCAAGGCTAGTTTCCAAAGGTTTCTCTCAACAACCTGAAGTAGCATATGATGAAACTTTTGATTGAGTAGCAATGTTAGATATAACTAGGACCATTTTAGTCACTGCAACTCAAAACAAATGGAAATTCTACCAATCAGATGTAAACTCAACCTTTTTGAATGACATATTTCAAGAAGAAATATATGTAGATCAATCACATGGTTTTGAATTCAACAGACAAGAGAATAAAGTGTATAAGTTTAAGAAATCATTGCATGGGTTGAATCAAGCTCTGAGAGATTGGTACAGTCGAATTGACTCTTACATGATCAATAGTGGATTCAACAGAAGCAATAATGAACCCACACTTTAAAAAAAATCAAATCAATAAGCTAAAATCCTCATTATTTGTCTTTATGTTGATGATATGATCTACACATGTAATATTATGTTAGAGGAATTTAAATATTCCATGAAAAAAAATTGAGATGACTGATCTTGCTCTCATGAAATAATTTTTGGGAATTGACGTCGATCTATCTTCCCATAGTATTTTTTTTTGTCAACAAAATTGTGCTACAAACATAATTATGAAAAGGTTTAGAATGGATAAATGAAAGCTAGAAGAAACTCCTATTACACTAGGAAGAAAATTCAGAAAACATGATGATTAAAAATTATATAAGAGGATCATAGGTATTCTCATGTATCTTAATGAAACTAGACCTAATATTATGTATGCAACACATTTTGTTTCCATGTTTATGGAATCCCCCAAGGATTCTCACTGGAAAATTGGAAAACAAATCCTAAGGTATGCTACATGGAAAATCAACTATGGATTGTGATACACAACTTCTCAAGATTATTCACTTGTAGGGTACACATGCATTGATTTTGCAGGAAACATAGATGACAGAAAAAACACATTTAGTTATGATTTTCATCTGAGAACAAATATGATCTCATGAGCATCCAAGAAACAACCCATAGTTGCAATATCTTCAACAGAGAAAGAGTATGTAGCTGCAAATTCTACATATTTCCATTCAGTATGGTTGAGAAGACTCTTGAAAGATTTAACACATATGGAAAATGAGACAACTCCTATTTTTTGTGATAACAACTTAGCCATTTCATTGTCAAAGAATCATGTGTTTCACAAGAAAAGAAAGAACATTAACACCCATTTTCACTTCATTCAAGAGATTGTCAATAATGGTGATATATCTCTTCAATTATGTGGATCAATCGATCAACTAGCAGACATTTTTCCTAAACCACTAGGAAAAAATGTTTTTGAATTTCAAAGACAACACTTTGGCATTGAAAATGATGATGAATGTAGCATTTGAGATTAAGGGGGCATGTTAGAATTAATCTTTTTTAGGTATCTAGAGAGGTAGCGGGGGGCGCTGACGACCCATAGTGATAATAGTGGAGTCCATTCAATGTAAGGTGGACTAGGTCCACTATAGTTTTAAATAAGGCTCAATATCCTAGTTATATATAATAAATGTAAGAGGACTTACTAGAAACACTNGAGGTAGCGGGGGGCGCTGACGACCCATAGTGATAATAGTGGAGTCCATTCAATGTAAGGTGGACTAGGTCCACTATAGTTTTAAATAAGGCTCAATATCCTAGTTATATATAATAAATGTAAGAGGACTTACTAGAAACACTGAACACAAGAAATCGAGAAAACCCTTGAGGTAGGGTAACACCATATATTAATCCTTATGAAAGGATAAAATTCCTCAAGAAATACTTTCTTGCACATCAACAATATTCTTCACCATGCTTTAATACATTGCTTACACTTATTTATATAACATTCTCCATCTTCTAGGAACACTCTAGAGAATGAATCTTCTAGAAATCATATTTATTATATCTCACTATCATATTGGTCATTATTTAATAATATAGATGACCTATTCCACCTTACATTGAATGGACTACACTAATAATCCATAGCCACATTCCCATTGGGTACCTCCCTAGGTATACTACATTTCATCCCCCTTCACATGTTTTTTCCCCGAAACATGGGAAAAAACCATACAATATGATCGTCTAAGAAATGTAGCCAACTGGTACCAAGTACAGACATCCATCCATCCTAATGGAAGACAAACATGATGTCCAACTGCTTCATTTACACCCTAATCTTGATCTACATCCTACTAGTGTTTCCATGGGATTGGTTCTCTAACCTGATGTCTTCCTATAGTGCTGGTAGGACTCCATGAACCTATTGATTAGTTGCCTTTCTAGTTCCCTATTGGTGCATAAGTGTTTTGATTCTCACGCCCTTGACTTGATGAATGTTGTTTATCTATATGATGTGGATGATGATATACAACAACTGTACGAATATGTTTTTTTATCTTTGAATCTGCAATACATTGTGCCTTTGATTCAATGACCTCCATAGCTACCTGATTGTGTCCTTCCTGTGTTTTTTATTCATCTCCTTCTGTATACTCTACCTCTAATTCAACTTCAGACTCAACAATAATTTCTTTAATGGTCTTCGTGGGCCCATCTTTCTGACTAAGAGACACATCCTGCAATGTGATTTTATTTTTCTTATACCAAATTTTTAGAAACTTCTTTTTTACATCAATGTTAACTATACCAATTGATTCCATCCAAGGATATCCCAAAACAATATCCACATCAGCCATATCTATGTCATGGAAATCATAATGCAATACATATTTATCCACAGTGAGCTTCAAATCTATAAAAAATTGAATATTTTTACCTTCAACCTGTGTTCTTTGGATATTCTTTGTTGGAAATTGCAATCTATTAACCAACTGAACATTGATAAAAAAAAAATTGCAACTAGGGTTGATAGAAACAATTACATTTTTTTTTATGAATACAACCATGAACCTGTAATATAGATTTGCCACATGAAAATAAACCCTTGGTGATTTATTTATCCTTACACTTAGTATGATACCACTTGTCTAAAAGTAATCTTTCAAGTGCATTCTCATAAAATGATATCATCTCATAATAGTCAAATGATTACCACCATATGAGAGAATCATCTTTGAAACCCCAGTCTACAAAATATTTCCACTTCTTTTTCCATAATGAATTTTGAGATTGTATAAATTATTCAATACTAGGGATATCATCTCTTTTAGTAAAAAACATCTTTCTTGGAATAAATCTTAAACAAAAACTAAAGATTAAAAATAACTTATTGTGTAAATCGTGTGGCTTTTTTCGAAAAAATCCTAAAAAATGGTCGAATTTAAAATGTTCATAACTTTACTTCTCGGACTCTGTTTCGGCTAATTGATTTTTTGAAATTGGGTATTTTTCTAAGAGGAGTTCAAATATCCTATTATTTTCTGCAAATTATGAACATAATGTTTTAGAAATGGGTCTGGAACGCGCTTCCCCCTTTTTTCCTATGAAAAAATTGCAAAATGACCCAAAACTTTCTTCCCTTATTTGGACAAGGAAAGTGCTCTGATACCAAATGTTATATACCTGATTAGATCTATAAGTATACTCAGACAATAACAAGAATAATAAACAACAAACCATTCAGTAAAACACTAAACACAAGAAATAGAGAAAACCCCTGAGGTAGGGTAATACCATATATTAATCATTATAGAAGGATAAAAATCCTCAAGAAATAATTTCTTGTACATCAACAATATTCTTCACCATGCTTCAATACATTGCTTAGACTTATTTATATAACATTCTCTATCTTCTAGGAACATTCTAGAGAAAGCATCTTCTAGAAATCCTATTTATTATATCTAACTACCATAATGGGTCTTATTTAATAATATAGTGGACCTAGTCCAACTTACATTGAATGACCTCCACTAATAATGCATAACCACATTCTTATTGGTTAGCTACCCCATATTACCTCCCTACATATACTACATTCCATCCCATTCACATGTTTCATCCTCGAAACACGTGAGGAAACAAGTATGGCCCAAGTATTGATAAATTTATAAAAGAAGAGAAGTTAGCATGGGAAGAGAATTGGATAGGTTTGGTTATTTTACACTTACAAGGTGATGTTTTCATTTGGTGGGAATCACTTAAGTACTCCCAAATAATGGCACTCTCTGATGAATAATTTGAAAAATTATGCTTAGATAGGTGGTCTCATACAAAGTGTAAAGATGAAGAGTGAAACAAGGGTTTCTTTTCATATGGAAAATCTATATTACAAGTTCATGGTTGTATTCATAAAGAAAATATCATTGTTTATATTAACCCCAGTTTCTAACAAAAAATTATCAATGTTTAGTTGGTTAATAGATTACAAGTTCGAATAAATAATATTCAAAGCACACAGGTTGAAGGTGAAAATGTTCAAATGGTTACATATTTGAAGATTACCATGGATAAATATATGTTGCATTCATATTTTTATGCTATGGATATGGATGAAGTGGATATTGTTTTGGGATATCCTTAGATAGAATTAGTGGGTACCATTAATATTAATGTGCAAAATAATTTTTTGAAGTTGTAGTACAAGAAAAAGAAAATCATGTTGCAGGATGTGTCTCTTAGTAAGAAAGATGGGCCCACGGAGGCCAGCAAAAAAGTTATTTCTAAGTCCGAAATTGAATCAGAGGAAAAGTATGCAGACGGAGATGAAGCAGAACAACAAAAGAGGACCCCTTCCATAATATGATCCATTGTATGGTGTTTCCCTACCATAAGGGTTTGATATAATAAAGTGGTGGTTTTCTATATTGTTCCATATATCTTGTGTGGTGAGTGTACTCAGATATATTTGGTACTATTATGGTATTTTTTATTCATTTATTTTGTTCTTAACAAGTGGTATCAGAGAACTTTCCTTGTTAGGAATTGTGGACAATTTGTTTTTTATTTTTGCAGATTTTTTCAGAGAAGCAAAAGAGGGCCGCAACATTCCTGACGAATTCTATATATTTATGTGAAAAAAAAATGGAAATGGGTTTTATATATGTTTTCCTATTAGAAAAATGCCCAATTAAAAAAGAAAATCATTAGAAACGGAGTCTAGGAAGTAAAGTTATTGTCATTTTAAAATCTGTTATTTTTCAGGGTTTTTTCCGCAGATGACCACACAATTTTTATAATTTATGTAGCACGTAGGGAATAATTTGCCTAAAAAGATTACATATCTGACTTCCTCTCACAATTTCACCCAAATTGAAAAAATAATCGTTTGAATTAGAGCTACGTAAGTGAAGATATCGCTGATTTAAAATAAACTATTTTGGGGGTTTTTCATGATGGCGACAGGACTGCAGAGTTCATAACTTTTCACAGGGTGCTCAAATTGCTACCAAATCAGACCAATTAGATATAGAATTTCAAGAGATTTATTTTGGTATATTTTATGTTGTGTTTCCAATGGATATTCACTTTCAAACCATCGAGGAAATTGTACATAAGCTTGAAGCATTCAAAGCCCAAATGCATAACACATTGCATGAATTTGAAGATGGCCTCATGGATACTTTTCACAATATTCATGAGTCTTTGGATAGTGTGCAGAAGAGATATCTTATGGAGGAAATCAAGAATGAATATAATCGAGAATCATATACTTGGTATGTTTTTGACGTCGATTGTGATGATTGGTACATGGATAGTTGTCATTTTTGGGATGACAACCACTTTCATATTTTATTTGATAACTCTACTCCACCTTTTGTAGATAACATCGATGTAAAAAATCGGGAGCCATTTATGATTACTAGTGTCCATCCTGCATACTCTATAGTGTTATTATTCCTTTAAGATTTATCTATGAACCTTTCCCACTATGTGGATGGATCTTCTTATTTGGATCCACCTGACATGTGTCAATCTTTGGAGCATCATTTTCAGTTGGTTATTGGGTTCATATATCTTTTGTGTGGCGTTCACATGAGAAATTAGACATGGGACCTCAATTTACAATGTAGGTTGGACTAATTCATCATGGTAGATTTCAATCCTCCATGGGACCCTGGTTCTGAAGTATACTTCAACACTATGGTCCACACTTATCCATGGGACTCTGGTATATGGTTGTACACTCTCATAACAAGCATTGAGGACAATGCTTTCATAAAGGGGATGGAATGTTAGGTAGTTAGAGAGGTAGTGGGGGCCCCCGGAGGGTCCATTGTGATAATAGTGGAGGCCATTCAATGTAATGTGGACTAGGTCCACTAAAGTATTAAATAATACCCACTATGGTAGTTACCTATAATAAATGTAAGACGACTTCTTAGAAGGTTCCTCCTCTAGAATGTTCATAGGTGGTTGGTAGCACTAAATAAATGGGTTCAAGCAATGTAATGAGACAATTTGAGAAGTATTTTATTTGGAGTGGTATCTCAATATGAGGATGCCCCCTCGAAGAGACAAGTGAACAAGAGAGGATCCCTTCCGTAATAGGATCCATTGTATGGTGTTTCCCTACCTCAAGAGTTTTCTTATAATAAAAGTGTGGTTTATTCTATATTTTCTCTAAATATTTGTGTTGTTTATGTATGCAAGTATTTTTATCTTAACAATTGGTATCAAATAACTTTATTCAACCACAAAATAGGGGCAATTTGTTTTTCTATTTTTGCAGATTTTTTCGGAAAAAAAAAGAGGGCCGCGACATTCCATATGATTTATATATATTTATGTGAAAAAATTGAAGAAACAGGTTGTAGAGATAAGTTCCTATTATAAAAATTTATCTCAGGTTGTAGAGATAAGTTCCTATTATAAAAACACCCAATTAAAAAAAAAAAAAAAAAGTCCAAAACGGAGTCTAGGAAGTAAAGTTATCGACATTTTAAAATCTTCTATTTTGAGGGCTTTTCCATAAACTACCACACAATTTTTCTAATTTTTGTAGTATATGGAGATGAATTTTCCAAAACAAATTACATATTTGAGTTACTCTTTCAAAAATAGTTGATTTCAAAAACAAATCACTCAAATAGGAGCTCCAGACGTGAAGATATCATTGATTCAAAATCAACCATTTTTTAGGTTCTTCATGACGACGGCAGGACTGTAGAGCTCATTACTTTTCACAGGGTGCTCAGATTACTACCAGATAAGTTCCATTGGATGGAGAATTTTAGGATCCTTATTTTTTTATATTACATGTGGTGTTTCCAATGGATATTCTCTCTCAAATAGTCCTATCCCTCTAGATAAGTGTTCAACATGCCTTAGATCCAACTTTTCAAAAGATTAAACTTTCCATCTAGGAAGAATGTCATATGGATGTCAGGGGAATTTACATCATGTTTTAATATAATCAATAAAGATATGATTGGTATGATTTCAAGGCTGATTGTAATGATTGATATATGGATGGTTGTCATTTTTTGGATGATAACTATTTTCATCTTTTATTTGATGACTCTACTCCACCTTTTGTAGAGAACATCAATGTGACAAATTGGGAACCAATTATGATAACTAGTGTCCAACCTATATCTTCTACAATGGTATTATTGCTTCTAGATTTAGCTACAACCCTTTCCCACTATCTGCATGGATCTTTTTAGTTGGATGCACATGATAAGTGTCAATCTTTGGAGCATCATTTTCAGTTGTTATTGGGTTCCAATATCTTTCGTGTGGAGTTCACATGAGCACTTGGAAATGGGACCCTGGTTTACAATGGTAGTTGGACTACTTCATCATGGTGGCTTTCACTTATACATGGGACCCTGGTTCTCTAGTCTACTTCAGCACTGTGGTCCACACTTATCCATGGGATCCTTGTATATGGTTGTACACCCTCATAACCATCGTTGATGATAACACTTCCATAAGGGGGATGGAATATTAGGTAGTTAGAGAGGTAGTGGGGGGGAACAGAGGGTCGATAGTGATAATAGTGGAGGCCATTCAATGTAAGGTGGACTAGGTACACTATTGTATTAAATAAGTCCCACTATGGTAGTTATATATAACAAATGTCAAATGACTTACTAGAAGGTTATACTTCAAGAAGGTTCCTCCTCCATAATGTTCTTAGGTGGTTGGTAGAAGTATATAAAGGGGTTCAATCAATGTAATGAGACAAATTGAGAAGTATTGTATTTGGAGCAGTATCTAAATAGGAGGATGCCCCCTCAAAAAGGAAAGTGGACAAGAGAGGATCCCTTCCATAATAGGATCCATTGTATGGTGTTGTCCTACCTCAAGGGTTTTCTTATAATAAAAGTGGGGTTTCTTCTATATTGTCTCTGAATATTTGTGGTGTTTGTGTATGTAAATATTTGTATATTAACAATCTGCCTTTTCCCTTTTCTTCCAGCTTCGACAATTTAGTTCAGCTAGAGCTCAGTTAGCTTCTAATTAAGTTAGTGTTTTCTATTGAGTAGTTAGAGATATGTTGGGATCCATTTTGTATTTTAATCGCTCTATAATATATATCACAGTGGAATACTAAGAAGGGAACTGAAGCCCCACTTTTCTTCCCACATTTTTGTTTAGTTTCTAGTTTGTCTCTCTGCCTCAGTATTTGACAATATTGTTAGAAATTGAAAAAAATAATCCAAATATATTTCAAGATGAGACATGGGGTTGATTGGACCAACTTTTCTTTGTTGTATACACAAGAAGAATCTCAACTAGTTTTACTAGATTTAGAGATATTCATGTTGGTATAATAGAT
Organism: Picea engelmannii; assembly: GCA_009831015.1. Classification (NCBI taxonomy): domain Eukaryota; kingdom Viridiplantae; phylum Streptophyta; class Pinopsida; order Pinales; family Pinaceae; genus Picea; species Picea engelmannii. The sequence continues at coordinate 111,771 of ML781315.1, read as the reverse complement.
CAGGAATTCATCCTTCATGAATTGTGTTAGCATTATAACCTAATCCCTTAAGTAATAGATAGGTTTCTATGAATTGAGGTTATCTCTATTAAATAAGGCTCGTGCAATATATATAGTGTGAAAGTAATAATTGTAAGAAAGATCTACTAGAAATTCCCTAGGAGGTTAGATACAACTATATAATGAAGTAGAAGCAAGGTAATGTGATGTATTGTGAGGTGTATTGTAATTGGATCTCTAGTCATCAATAGGTTTCCCCTTTGAATAGGAAAGTGAACATTTCTTTCATCAATATAGACATTGTTATTTGTGGTATTCTAGTTCTTCTACAATTGCCTATCTTGTGAAGTATATTTCAATTCGAGCTATATTCATCAGGAGGTTTCCCCCTTGAAGAGACAAGTGAACATTTATTTCATTGATCCAGGTGGATATCGGTGGCCACCCACCTTTTCCAACTGGATCAAAACAATTTTATAGAAATTTTGGTAATTTACAATTTTTAGAAGTTTTTCGAGTCCTGAAACTTTTGGAGCCGTATTGAGGCCCTAGACGACCTGTTTTGGTAAAACGAGGAGCAACATGGACTTTCATTTTATGTTTCTCCCAAAATGAATCTCCTCGACGATACCTTTCCAATGGGCTATCATGCGTATAAAACATAGATCGTATGCAAAAGTTACGACCCTGGGAACTTGATGTACTAACTTACCGAAACGGGGCCCACATGACTTTTGGCGCTTCATCTCCTAGGGTTAGGTTTTTGGATGTCTATGGTTTTTGGCATTCCCGTTTATTGTAAAAAGGCCTTCAGAGCCTCATTGTAATCACATTCTTGCGAATGAGCACAATCATCACATCTCTTCTCAGAGATAAGTCGCCACCATTCCAGCAAGCTTTTTTTCTGCTGCATTTTACAGTTTCATCTTATTTCCTTATTGAATACAAAACCAGTTTTACTGTATATCTGTTATTTTGTGTTAAGCACCTATTAATAATCTGTAGTCATTTCATTATGCTCATAAAATCTGGATCAGTGGTATCAGAGCGGTTTTCTCCTTGTTGTCTTAATGCATGTTCCCAACGAGGTCGGAGTACAAAGATTTGGGTCTTGAGCTTGTTTCTCTTGATGACAAAACATCTCACACACCCGAGCGACCTCTCATGGTAGGAGAAAATAAAGATGATGGGACAGAATATCCTTTCAAAATTTTTCTTGAAGAATCCCTCATGCAACATAGGAACGAGATGATGGATAGTTTCGCGCAAATCCTTCGGCGACTACCAATATGCGACACATCTTCTTCGAGTGGAAGCGTCGCCCCCTTCAAGGTAAAAATAAAATTTGATATTCCTATATTTGAAGGTCATATAGATGCAAATGTTGTATACAAGTGGTTGAATCTACTAGAAGGGATTTTTTCTTTCCATAACGTTTGTAATAGAGAAAAGATTACTTTTGCGCTCCTCAAAGTTGTTCCCCATGTCAAAGATTGGTGGGAAAATTTATGTGAAAAAAAGGAAACAGAGGAACCTTCATTATTTACAGTCATGACCACCTGGGAATCCTTTAGGGATGCTATTAAGGAACAATAATACCCTTTCGGAAGTTATGATGACTTGTATACCAAATGGACCACACTGCAGCAAGAAAGAGACCAAGCAGTGCCAGATTTCACAAATATATTCCATACCTTGCACACCAAGCTAGGTATAAAATATTCGGAGCGACATCTGGTGCTCAAGTATCGCGGTTCTCTGCATAGATACATCCATACCGAAATGGAACTTTTGGACATCTCATCGTTGGGTGCGACCTACCGATATGCCATCAAAATCAAGCAGAAGCTCAAACAAAAGATGCAGCAATTTGGGCCTGGGAACCCCTCACAAAAAAAGTCAGGACAGGGTGGCCCCAACCCAAAGAAAAAAGGATAGAGAAAATATGGAATGTATAAGGACATCTAGTCCAAGCCGTAAGCAAGGAAGGACACCAAAAATACAAATAAAGACATCGAGAAGTGGTGCAACTTCCATAAGAGCCCTTGGTATAACACTGTTGAATGTTGCTCAAAGAAGTCGTTGGTGGCTGAAGTGAAAGCCTCTTAATCAAATGCGAGTTCTGAATCTTATTCAGAACTAGAAAGGGGAAGACAAATCATTGATTTCGAATCCAATGCCACCGTTGCTACCACCAAGCTCCAGCCTGGTGAACCAAAAGAGCCAAAAAAAGGAGAGTTCCTCTTCCATTCACAGATGTGGGTAAAAGGTACCTCGCTGCACTTCATCATTGACAGCGGTATCTAGAAGAACCTCATCTCAGCAAAGGTCATCAAGCGGTTGGCCTTGTTGACAATTCTGCACCCACAACCCTACACCATTGGATGGCTCCACCAAGGAAGCAATCTCCACATCAGCTAACAATGTCAAATGTCATACGACATCAAGCCCTTCAAAGATGAGGTATTGTGTGATGTTGCTCCTCTCGAAGTTTTTGACGTTCTTTTGGTCCAACCTTATTTATGGAAACATCATGTTGTATATGAGTCTAGGCCTCATAGTGTTACTATTACTTTGAACAGGAAATTGTACAGGATACTCGAGGTAGTCCCACCTAGTGATATTTCCTTGATCTCTACTAAGAAATGCATGAAGTTCATCTCTCAGATGGGGAAGTTTGTCTTCTTCGTTATTTTCTCTCAGAATGAGATAAATATCACAACCACATCCAGGGTCTCTATGGACAACCTCTCCACACAACAAAAGTAAGTAGATAAGGTCGTGGAAGAATACTAAGATATCTTCTCCTCACCTACCGAGGCACCTCTCCACTACCAGGTCAAGCACCCCATAGATCTGATCCTCAACACATCATTTCCCAATGGGCTAGTTTATCGATGCTCTCTATTAGAGAATGAGGAGATCAAGTGACATATCTAAGAAATTCTCCACAAGGGGAACATCTATCCCAGCTCATCACCTTGCGGAAGCTCAATCATGTTGGTACAGAAGAAAGATGGAACTTAGCGACTCTGCATTGATTATTGGGCTCTGAATAAAATCATTGCTAGAAACCGATACCTGATTCTCTGAATCGATGACCTCCTTGATCAAATCATTGGAGACAAATACTTTAGTAATATTGATCTAAAGTATGACTACCACCTGGTCCCGATAGAACATATAGATGTATGGAAGACTGTCTTCAAGTCAAAGGAAGGCCTTTTTGAATGGTTGGTCATGCCCTTTGGTTTGAAAAATGCTCCAGCCACTTTCATGAGGATGATGGAAGATATCCTACGACCATTCACCAATACTTTTGTAGTGGTATATCTGGATGAAATTCTTATTTACAACAAGACATGGGTCGAACATTTGCAACATATTTAGCAGGTTTTTCTCACCTTGTGGCAGCACAAGCTATACGCCAACATGGAAAAATGCTTCTTCAACATGGACAGGGTCCATTACCTGGGCTACATCATTGATCAACATGGCATACATGTGGATCCATCCAAGATCCAATTCATTCATGACTAGCCAGCCCCAACCACACTCACTGATCTTCAGAGCTTCTTGGGACTTGTCAATTTCTACCCTAGGTTCGTGTTGGGATTCTCCCATATTGCATGGACCCTCATCCAAATAACCAGGGGTGGTGGTAAGGAGAAATTTGCATGGGGTCGGTCCCAACAACAAGAATTCGATGATTTGAAGCAACGCTTGTGGTCATCTCCAGTAATTTCACTACCATACTTGCAACAACCCTTTGAGATCGAGACAGATGCTTAAGACTATGTTGTGGGTGTCGTTCTCACTCAGCACGAACACCCTATGGCCTATCATAGTGAGACACTATCAAATGTTTTCCGTAAGTACCCTACTTATGACAAAGAAATGTACACCATTGTGCAATCCTGTCGCTAGTGGAGACATTACATTCTTGGGAAGGAGATAGTCATCGACACTAATCATAAACCACTAGAATTCATGCAGACATAAGGAAAATTGCAGAATGACCACCAACAAAAGTGGTCCACATACTTGCAGCAATTCCACCTCAACATCAAGTATAAAACAGGAAGCACCAACCATGTCGCTGATTTCCTCAGTAGAACTCCAGTCACACCACTCACCACAGTGCTAGACTCTTATGACCATGAGACCTCTAGATGGCCCCAACTTTATGCAACAGACCTCGACTTTTCCACCACCAACTAAATGTTGGGTGCAAATGTAGTTGTTGATAATTTCCATATTTAGGATGGGTTGTTTTGTCGTCTGGGCCATATATGTGTTCCATCAAGCGAGTGAGAGAAGATGATCTGGGAAGCCCACTACAGTCAGGTGGCAGGAAACTTCAGCATCAAAAAGACAATGGCGATGCTACAGAAACATTTCTATTGGCTGAAACTTCGACAGGAGGTCAACAAGTGTATGAGGTCTGACACTTCCTGCGCTATTTCCAAACCGAACACTAAGAAATAGGGCATGTACACCCCTCTTCCTACTCCTGACAGACCATGGGAATCCATATCAATGGAATACATGTTGGGCCTCCCATCCACCAAGTGGAGAAATGACTGTGTTTTTGTGTTTTTTTTATCACTTTTCTAAGATGGCAATTATGGTTGCCTGCAAGAAGAGCATCACAACAGAGGCCACTGCCAAGATCTTATTTGAATGAGTGTGGGTACATTTTTGGAATCCCACAAACCATTGTCTCAGATCAAGACATTCGATTTATCATCACATTCTGGTCGAGCCTCTGGTCACTGTTGGACACCAAGATCACCAAATCCACGGCCTTCCACCCCTAGACAAATGGCTAAACCGAGGTCTTAAATCAAATGATTGTGCATATCCTTCACATGTATAATTCCAAGAACCATCACATATGGGCTAAGAGCCTTCCCTATGTCCAACATAGCTTCAAACGAGCCCTACATAGCTCAACTGACCACAACCCCTTTCAGCTGGGGTTGGGATTCCAAACATTGGGTCCCATAGATTTTGCACTTCCCCTTGCGGTCACCTCGACTCACTCATATCCTGCTCCAAATGAAGCTAACAAAGACACATGATTCATTGAACATATCCAATACATCCGCCAACACATTCAGGATATCCTACAGAAGTCCAATGGCAAGTACAAGCAACGCCATGATCAACATCGGGTGCCACATAAGTTTCAGGTGGGTGACAAAGTTTGGTTTCAGTTGCAGAAAGAACGCCTTATAGGACCCCATCATAACCTTCTCTCACTTCATTATGGGTCATACACCATAAACAAGGCTATGGGGGATAATGATTTTGAGATCAACATTCCTTATTTCCTTGGCCTACACCCATTGTTCAACATGGATCTCCTTCGCCCTTATTTCCCACCATTATTAGACACCTCAGAAGTAGCATAACAGATGACACCAAAAGAGATAAACTTCGACTGCATAAAACAAGAATTCAATGATTATATTTTGGACACACATATCAAGGGAAATCAACAACAAAGGATCCATCTTTATCGAGTCGTCAAAGCAGTGCAACTCCTGCACTAAGGAAAGTGGCTCACCCGAGGCCAAATTCAGTAGAAAGTTCCTCATCTGATGGGGGAACTCAATGCAATGGAGACCATTTCTTCCTAAGGAGGGAGTATTGATCTAGGTGGATATCAGTGGCCATCCACCTTTTCCAATTGGCTCAAAACAATTTTCTAGCAATTTTGGTAATTTACTATTTTTAGCAGTTTTTCGGGTCCTCAAATTTTTGGAGACGTTTTGAGGCCCTAAACGATGATTTTTGGGAAAACGGGGAGAAACATGTAATATCCTTCAATGTTTACCCCACAATTAATCTCCTCGACGATACCTTTCCAATGGGCTATCATGCGCCTAAAATGGAGATCGTATGCAAAAGTTACGACCCCGTGAAGTTTATGTACTAACTTACCCAAATGGGGCCCACATGAATTTTGGTGCTTCATCTTATAGGGTTAGGTTTTTGGATGTCTAGGGTTAGGAATTAGAGCCTCATTGTAATCATCTTCTTGCGAATGAGTGCAACCATCATATCTCTTCTCAAAGATAATCCACCACCATTCTAGCAAGCTTGTTTTCCGCTGCATTTTATAGTTTCAGCTTATTTCCTTATTGAATAGAAAACCAGTTTTATTGTATCTCTATTATTATGTGTTAAGCACCTGTTAATAATCTGTAGTCATTTCATTATGCTCATAAAATACGGATCATTCATTAACAAATATATTGTTATTTGTGGTACTCTAGTTCTTCTACAATTTCATATTACTATTATAATCTATCATTTCTATTCTAAATCTTGGTCTATTATGTTATTTGTACAATATGAAGAGAAAGGGTCCCTCTTTTCACTCTCTTTCATAGTAGTAGATTCGTTGAATTATATCCACAAATAATGGCTAATAGATCTTAATATCATTATCCTAATCGAACAACTTCAAATGGAACCCCATGCATATCAAGGATACATTTGGAAAAGTGAAGAGATTTTGTATAAATGATGTATTTATTTGACCACGCAGACACCATTTAAATCACGAGTGTTATCTACACCATATTTATCTCCCACAATAGGTCATTCTTGGTTTATAAAAACACATGAAATGATCAATCATTCATTTTTGTGGGAAGATGTGAATAAGGACATACATGCCTTTATGGAACAATGTGACATTTTCCCATGAAACAAGGGAGATATAATCAAACCTTGATGTCAACTCCAACATTTACCAATTCTACCAACTATATGGAGTAATATTTCTATGGACTTCATTGTGGGGTTACAAAAAACTGAAAATAAATTTGTAATCATGGTTGTGGTTGATTGTCTTTCCAAACATGCTCAATTTTGTGATGTTCGACACCCCTTCAAGGCCTTTATAGTGTCTCAAGTATTCATGGATAATATCTTTAAACTCCATGGAATTCCATAATTTATTTTGATGGATCATGGCCTCACCTTCATTGGCAATTTGTTGTAACAATTGTTTTGGCTCCAGGGAACTCAATTGAATTTCAACACCACATATCACCCACAAAATGATGGTTAGGATAAATTTGTTAAGAAGTGCTTGGAATAATATTTAAGGTGATTTACTTTAGAGACATAATTCCCATGGGTCCATTGTCTCTCTCTATCCAAATGGTGGTATAATACAACTTATAATGGTGGAACATGAATGACTCCCTTGGAGGCTATCTATGGAAGAAATCCCCCATCAATATTATCCTATTTACCAGGAGTCTCTAAGGTGTAGTAGCTTGATAAATCCCTCACAACTCGAGCTGACATTCTCTACAATATCAAGGGTAATATATTCATGGCTCAAAATTGAATGAAGAAACAAGTCGATTAGCATTGTTGTAAATGATATTTTGACAAAGGATATTGGTTTTTCTTCCATATACAACCTTATAAGGAGATATCACATAAATACAACCACCGCTAGAATATTTCTCCCAAGATTAATGGCCCTTATAAGTTTCTCAAATTTATTGGGCAGTGGATTACAAATTGTAGTCAAATCTAATTCCAGTATTAAAACTTGCCTTCCAAAACTATATGAAGAAGGTTCCATTTTGTTGCATCCAAAGGTTGTCCTTGAGAAATGGGAGATGCATATCCATTAGCACACTATATAAGATGCACTGATGCAATGGAAGAATATCCAGGCTAAGGATGCCACAATGGAAGCAATATAGGTCCTTCAACAATTCATTCATATTCAACCTTGAGGGAAATGTTGTTTTATAAGAGGGAGGGCATGTTAGGGTCCTACATGTTGGAAACATGCCAACAAATTTCCTCATGAAGTCACATGCACATGCATGCATCTATGTTAATGTGCATGCATGCAATCTATTTATGAATTGTTCGTGTAACTATGTGATCTATCCATGATCAGTTTGTGTAAATGAGTGATATATGTTATATATGCGAGCATACCCATGGAGGTGTGATTACAATGTGAGTTCAAGCATGTGCAATATGTGTAGAGAGCATAGTGTGTGTGAGGAGAGGATGATTGTATGCCTATGAAGGATATTGTAATTATCCCTTGAATAATAAGAATACCGATAATCATTTCCTGTGGTTATTTCCCTCATTGTATTTCTACATAAATAATTGTGCCAAGTGTTGGATTGTTGTGATGGGTTTAATGCATGTTTGATATTGCTTGTTTATGCTTTGTTTTATGCTATGATTTTCTTTCGATGCCTAACAAGTGGTATCAAAGCTTAAAGTTGAAGGAGCAGAGATCGAAGGAAAAGAGAATATGGTTGCTGGATCGGAGAGCCGGGGAACTGAGCTGAGCCGAGTTGAGTGAAGTGGATCATCCCAGGACAAGTTTTACTACACCATTGCAGGTTGTCCCTATAGAAAAGTGCGACGGTCGCAGGAACACTTTCAAAATTGTCAAAATTTTGGAATCATCACAGGCAATAAATAGTGCACAGTGCGACATCATCGCAGACACTACATAGTGCACAATGCGACATCGACGCGTGCATCACATTACACACAGTGTGACATCATCACAAGAACTACATAGTGAAAAGTGCAACATCATTCCAGGATAGAGTTTGATAAGGTGCGATGATTCCTAATAGTTGTAGGCTACCCTCATTAAAGGTGCGACGATCTTGAAGTATAAGGTTTTTTTTTTTTCATATAAAGAGGCTCAGTTTTATAAGTAGTTGTTTTGGAGTTGTTTCTACTAATGGCGAAAGTAGAGAGTTCCAAGTTTGAGGTGGAAAAGTTTAGTGGTAAGAATATCTTTGCGCTATGGAAGCTCAATATGCGAGATCTTGTTTTGAAACAAGGATTTCATAAGGACTTGGATATAAATTCAAAGAAACCAACAAGCATGACAGACGAGGAATGGGAGGATCTGGATGCAAGAGCCCTCAGTACTATTTGTTTGTGTCTGACAGATGAGGTGTTTTTTAATATCTTTGAAGAGACGAAAACAACATGTTTGTGGACTAAGTTGGAGAGTATGTATATGCAAAGAACTTGTCAAATAGAATCTTCTTGAAGAGGAAGGTGTACATCTTGTAGATGAAAGAAGGTATGAAAATTGATGATCACTTAAATGTTTTCAATACTCTTATTTTTCAATTAACTAGTATGGAAGTAAAGTTTGAAGATGAGGACAAGGCGGTTACGCTACTGTGTTTGTTTCCTAATTTCTGGGACCATCTGGTCACAACTGTGTGGTTTAACACAACAGATTCCATTGATTATGACATTGTTGTGGGAGATTTGTTGTCTAAGGAGATAAGGAAAACATCTGGTAAAGAAACCTCAAAAGTAGAAGCAATGGTGGTTAGAGGTTGATCTATAGAAAGAGGAAAAAATAAGAGGGGTACATCAAGGTTTAAGTCAAGAGGAAAAAAGAGTAAGAAAAAATGTTGGTTCTGTGGAATATCTGGGCATCTCAAGAAGGATTGATGGAAAACACATAATGCATCCAAGGCAGACTCCACAAAAGAATCAAAGGAAGCTGCTAATGTAGCCGAAACAAGTTCAGGTTCCAGTTCAGGTATGGTTGATGAGGTATTGTCTACTTGTGATGTTTCACATCAACATCAACATTGGTTGTTATATTTAGGTGTTTCCAGCCACATGTGTCTTCATAGAAATCGGTTCTCAACTTACCAATCTATTGATGATGGTGTTTCTTTTATGGGAAATGATTTTTCTTGTAAAATTGTTGGAGTTGGTAGCATCCATATTAAAATGCATGATGGTTTTGTAAGAACATTAGCAGATGTAAGGCATGTCCTCGAAATGAGAAATAAATTGATATCTTTGGGAATTCTGGATTCTGCCAGTTACAAGTGTACAACTCAAGGTGGAGTGTTGAAGGTGTCCAAAGGCATATTAGTAGTCATGAAGGCAAAGAGAACCAGGAACCTTTATTATCTTGAAGGAAGGATAGAAGTAAATCAAGCAGTGGTAGCATATGAAGATGCAAGTGAATCTGTCTGTTTATGGCATCATCGTTTTGGTCATATAAGAAAGAAAGGACTTAAGGTACTGGTTAATTGTAAGTCACTTCCATGTTTGAAGTTTCTGAATTTGAATTTCTGCAAGTATTGTGTTTTTGGAAAACAATGTAGACAAAAGTTTAAAACAGGAAGGCATATAATAAAAGGTATCCTTGATTACAGTCATTCAGATGTTTTCGGACCATCCCCTACAGTTTCTCTTGGAGGATCGTCATATTTTGTGACATTTATAGATGATTACTCTAGGAATGTTTGGGTCTATTTACTTAAAAGAAAAGTTGATGTATTTAATACTTTTAAGCAATTCAGAGCTTTGGTTGAAAAGAGCATTGACATGGAAATCAAGTGTTTAAGGACAGATAATGGAGCTGAGTTCACATCTGTGGAATTTGATAACTATTGCAAGGAAGATCATATCTAAATACATAAGACCATGGTTTATACTTAGCGAAATGTGTTGTTGGGAAAAACACCCTACGGACTAGCAAATAGAGTTCAGACTTTGCATGCAGATTTGACCGAATAGAAATTACTTTCTACCTACATCCCTAGATTTAAATCACCTTTTCTCAGTAAATGCATGGAAAGATCCACCTACCTTATTACTGGCGTTTGATGTCGATCCTCCGTTGTTCTTGATTACTTGTTCGTAATGGTCCTTCCAAAGATGACCTGCACTCAAGACAAACAACAACTATGCATGCATGCTACTTCTATACTCACGGGTTAGAAATCAAACATAAACTAATCAAACCATAGAAAGTTCATGAATTGGGATGGGAGAAGCATTCTCTTTATTACTTAAATTGAGTTAACTTACAAAAGTTGAGACCGACCACCGCTCCTTGAACCTGATCATGGGCTCCTCTTCTTCTGTCCTTCAACTGCTTTGCTTTAAATCTCCTTTGGCATGAGGAAAGGCTAAAGGGTTGGGACAATGGAATACGTAAATGGGAAGAATTTATTTGCTATATTTATTCCTTTCTCCAAATGGTACCCCTACCCCTTCTTTTATGGGCTAGAAGGAGCTAGGTTTTTGGATGAACCCTCGGCCATGCATGGCCAGGAGTATCAGTTAACTCACCCATGGCTTTTTGTTCCATCAACAAATTTCCTTTTTTTGTGATTTTGTAGGTACACATGGGCTATCGTGATTCATCCAGTGTGTACACGCGTGTAGTAATGGATTAGGGCACATGGGCCTTTACACAAGGGGGTTTTCAAAGAGTTGTTCAACAGAGTTTTGGAAAAGAAGGGATATGAGTTGGCCTGATGGCAGGTAAGCATGTGTGGTGCAATTTAGGGTTATAACATATGCCCCCTAATGTGTGAGGTCAGAAGAGCATTTATGGCCGAAATACATTACCAATCTTTACTGAAGTGTCGAGCAACTAAGCCCAAGGATCAGGAACCAGGAGGTGTCGTATGCAAAATAAAAAATGTCTCATCGAGGCGAGCATACCCATGCTCGGGATAAAATAGAACCATGGATACCAATCAAATACACTGTAGATCCATGTCAAATAACTATAAGGAGTAGCCACGAACAATACATAGCGGAGCTACATCTCGAAATCAGAAAGATATACATATAGAGTATCCATCTTCCAGAAGTTGATTCGGCCTGATGGCTAGAGATGAGATCTTCAGAGCTCGAGCAATAACTTCAAAATCTTCAAAACTCAGGTAGGAGTGTAATATGAGTGTACGAATGCACTACCCATAGGTCTTCGATGGTTCGTCGGTCATTGACGTGATAATATTGATGATCAGACTGAAGGCTTCAATCATTTCAAACAAGGACTTGATTGAATGTTCGGGATGTCCAGGTATGAAGACAAGAGACATTTTGTAGAGGGGTCGACTCAAGCTTAGTGAAAAACTTCCCTTGGACAATAGCATGACAAGTGACAAGACTCAGGGAGCATATATGTTAATCATAAGTCTACGAAGCAAGAGGCAACACAAACTCTCCATATATTTGGAAGAATAACCAAACGGTGGAGGACACAACTCTATATAGCGAGAAAAGCTTCCTAAGGTCGTACTACATCCCATAGTCTGATGATCAACCAGACAGATGTGCTTTATCCAAGGGTGACTCATTATGCTGCCAATAAAGAAAATACTTTTCCCATCCTCTTTTTGAGGTATATTTGATTTTTTCGTTCTTTTCAATAATTTTGAAAAAAGAATAAAGGAATATTGCGTTACAATGGAGGAACGAGTATTGCAAACATACAAGCTCAAGGCACAAGGACAAGACTGATGTTCTGGTAAAATAATACTCGGGAAAAATTATTCGGCGTCCAAAGGTGTTAAGACGCAGAAGAAAACTGTCACAAGGTTGGTGGATAAGGTATGCAAATGCGGTTGATAAAACACACAATGGTAACGTCCTTCGATGTAAGTTTAATGAGCCCAAAATAAGGTAAGCTCGGTGGTTTTTCATATTTGGAGAGTCTGAAAAAACATAAAAGGAGACTCAATTGGGGTACCTTTTTCGAAGATAGTCTAGTCGGTTCGAAAAAGGGATAAACTAGCACCGATTAGACGTCGATTCAAAACCATTTTAACAAGTGTGACAAGGACAAGATCACTCGGCTATTTTTTCACTTTTAAGGAGTTTGAAAAAAGCTTAACTATGGACTCTGTCAGGAATATTCTTCTGGACCAATTTAACGAGTGTAAAAGAATAAGGTCACTCGGCGATCTTTTCAATTTTAGGGAGTTTGAAAAGAGCTTAACTATGGACTCCGTGGGGGTTTTGTTTTCGTAAGTTTAGTCCCTCAAGCCCAAAAAAGGGATAAAATTATACATGAGAGTACTCTTCTAAAGAACAGAAATTCGATAGAGTATACCTTTGTTCGTACAGTTGACCGTCCAGACCGAAAAAGGGGTAAACTACTATCGAACAGATGTGACTTCAAATTTCAGTTTAACGAGCGTGAAAGGCCACAAGATCGCTCATCTATATTTTCATTTTTAGAGGGTCTGAAAAGGGCTTAAAAGGAGACCCGTTTATTTTTGGGAGTCTTGAGGGTGAGACAAAGAGCGAAGAAGAATCATGCAAATAAGGCTCAAACTCATATTCAGGAAAGACTATAAGGACTCCCGAGCCTACAGTGTTTTAGAGACGGCATGGACACCATAATGCAACCAGGACCTACCTAGGGCATCCATGTTCTGGTAAGCTCCACCACCAAGTTGTGACACTTCTAAAGCAGATATGATGGTTCTGTGTCACAACCTGATGGGATCGATCCTATAGCAGAGGAAAAAGACAACGAGACACAAAAGTTGGGGTAATAACCTAACCTATATGCTCAAGTTGATTCTTGGAAAAAAAAATTATGGACTGTCAAAATTTTCTCAAAACTCAAAAAAAAGTGTCCCAATACCCAATCAAATCCCTCCCATATAATTCTTGAATCACTCTAAATGGTTTTTGGTATAAAGAAACTGATGAGGGAGGCCAAAAAAGTGACAAAAAGAGGCCAAAAAGTCTATAAATAGAAGCTGGCAGCTCATTATCACCATTGCTGATTTGGAAATTAACTCTGGAGCCAAAATACCCCCTTTGTTAAAAACGGTGATTCTGGGAGCTACAGTGGATGAAACGAACTTCCGCTTGGACCAAGTAAGTACAAACTCCCTTATCTAGCTATTCAATTCTTCAATTTTGTCTTTAGGTTCATTTTTTAGGTGGGCATCGACCTTAAAAAAGTCGGCCCTAGGTACACATGGGCTGTCTTTGGACAGGCTGCGTGTACACTCGGGCAGAGTAAAGGCTGCCCACGTGTACACGTGACTGTCACCTCTACAACATGCGTGGAACCCCCCTTTGTAGAAAAAAGAATTAGAAGACAAGTGTTGACCCTCCTCAACCTTGTTGTGTTGGCAGGATGTATGTACAGTGGAGGGAAAGAGAGCATGAAGCAGTCAGTGAGTTGGTTGCAGGAGATCCGAATGTCGTGGCCATGTTGATGCAATGCGGTTTACTGAAGTTCTTTCTGTGTCCGTTTATGCGTGCACAAACAAGGTTACTGAATGCCTTGATCGACCACTAGCACCCTGATGCAGAGGCCTTTATGTTAGAGGGGCAATCACTGGTGCCCACCACCGAGAATATCTATTTTTTTGACTGGCCTCTCAAGGAGAGGGGAACCAGTCAACTTTAGGATGTTTCCTGTGGGACCGAGTAAGATATTGGAACTGATAGCCGAGCACTGTGATGCTGGGACCGATCGTGTAGGCTCCCAGGTACCTATCAGTAAGATCACTAACCTATTGCTGCAGGCAATATTATTACTGATTGGGCGCATTACCGGTTCTGCAGCCTTGAATCAAGCTTCTCATGCATAGATGAACTGTGCGATCCAGTGCTTGAATGAAATTTTTTTTGACTGGAGTACTACATTACTGGAGTGCATGAAGAAGCAATTGACAGATTGCCGACAGCAGACACAAAGGAATTTCGGGTTCGGGACGATCTTGTGTTCATTTTTCTTTGAGAGATTTTCGAGCTTTAGCCCTCAAGAAGTAGTACGAGGACATCAGGCCTCATTTCCTGTAGTGTGTAGATGGGTAGTATTACTGCTGCGACAGGGTGGTGGAAGGACCAATGAGTCCTTCAATGATGACTTCTTTGCGTGGCTATCACGACAGATCCCTGTGATTGAGGACTACCCATATGCAGCGATAGATTTTTCTAGAGATCCTGAGATACCCATGCCTCCTGGTGAGGAGCGAGGGGAGATGGGTAAGTCTCCACCTTTGTAGTTTTTTTTTGTTTGCATATGTAATTTGTTTTGTCATTTTTGTGATATATATCATTTTTTTTTTTGGATGCCAGTGTATTTCATGGGTAAATGTTTGTTTTATGCAGATGTGGGACCCATGCGACCTGGCGATTATGCATGGAACATGTGTCGTCCTCGACCAGAAGCCGCAACTACTGCCACCAGAGGAGCAACAGTAGTAGGGAACCTCCCATCCAGGGAGGCTGAGAGAGTCCTTAGATGAGTTGAGCGAAACTTCACTGCACTCACTCCCACAGTCCCGATGGTAGAGATAGAGGACTTGCCGCCATCCATGCAGCCTCATGTCGTGGGGGCACCTCGAACGTGGATCCAATTGTTTATGCGTTTAGCCCATGCTGTGGAATATTATAACAGGGCCCATAGGCCCTGAACCTATTTAGAATTTTTACGTGCCACGAGCACTTACTTGTATACATGTTTTGAGGGCATAAGCCCTGTGACTCATTTATTAGTCCCATTTTTTAGGCGCTTGCATCCATTTATGTACTCTGGTTGTTTTATGATGTTATATATGTTTTTTTGATCTTTTGTGTCTTAAGGATCACGTGTGCAAAAATGTATTTACATGCTTATGTCAACGTTCTTTCATATGTGTGCAAGATGCCAATCTAAAATTTGATTAGCTAGAGTATGTGTAATTTGGTTTAATCTCCTAGGAAAATGAAAATATGTAATATAATCAAAGTTTTGTTCTAAGAGACATACCCTAAGGAATCGTCAGTGTAAAGTTGGATCATGAACCTGGTATACTCTGTTGAGCTGTGACACAACCAGTTGAGCATCGAGATAGACCCAGAGATGAGAGATACCCAATGACAAGGCATCACGAAGCAACTCAATAACTGCACTATACTCGGTGACATTATTTGTGGTGTCACCTAAGCATATACCTCCGAAAGATAACAACTGGCCCTAAAGTGTAAATATTACCCAAGCTGCGGAGGCAAGCCTCCACATGTGCCAACTAGCACCGTCTTCATACCCAACGAACACCTCGAAATCACTTGACATCTGCCATATTGATGAAAGATAACATCAATGACACGTACATAACACTTAAAAGAAACTAAAAAGTAATAGTACAAAGACTATACATATGTTACAGAAAGTTACCCACAGTGACCTATCTATGAGTAATACTTCTTGAGGTAGAGCCCATTTCTAGGCTCTGCCAAAGCATTCCCTTCAAAATAAACCAAACGATAAGTGCCCTTTTTTAATACCTCTTTTATGATGAAGGGTCTGAACCACATGGGTTTAAACTTTCCTACCCCCAGGGGGTCCTTATCTTAGTCATAGACCAGGACAAGGTCGCCCTTAGAGAAAATCCGAGGATGAACGGACCTATCATACTGACACTTGACCTTATGTTTGTGAGCCTCGTTGGCCAGGGTCACATCGCGACACTTCTCATTAAGCTGCTTAAGGTGTACTAACCATTCTTCAAGCGGAGAAGTGTCTGGCAATAATTGTACTGCCAATTTTAGAGATGGGATCTGACATTCTATGGGGAAGACTGCCTCCAGCCCATAAACGAGTTGAAAAGGAGAGAAACCAGTTGCAGTCTTAACAGATGTTCGGTAAGCCCATAATGTCGAGTATAACATCAAATGCCAATTTGACTTGGCTGAGTTGATAGTTCACTGTAGAATAGTCTTAAGAGTTTTGTTTACAGCTTCCACCTGCCCATTGGCTTGGGGGTAGTAAGGTGATGAATGCTCCTGTCGTAACCCAAGATTTGATGTTAATTTGGTCATCATTTGGTTCTGAAAGTGACTTCCATGGCTAGTGACAATCTCTCTCGGGACGTCGAAACTTGCTATGATCTGGTTGAATAAGAAGAGAGTTGCAGTCTCTCCATCATATTTAAACAATGGCATAGGTTCGACCCACTTAGTGAAGTAGTCGACAACTATGATGATATAGTGGTGCCCCCTTGCTGATGGGGGGTTTCAAGTAGTGTAATCAATCCTCCACTTAGTGAAGGGACCAACTTTGATGACAGGAAACATAGGAGCGGGATGTGCCCTCATATTTCGAGAGAAGATTTGGCACGGATGGCACTTCTTGACCGATTTGATACAATATTTGATAAGTGTCGGCCAGAAGTAACCTACTCGTAGAATATTTTGGGTTGTTGCCAACCCAGATAAATGACCGCCACAAGCTCCAGTATGGAAATCGTTGAGCATGATGATGGCGTCCTCATGTGTGAGACATCGACGTAAGATGTAGTCTACACCTCTCCGATACAATGTATCATCGAGTATGAGATAATTCTTAGCCTGATGGCGTATCTGCCGACGCTCGTCACGAGAAGTAGAGGTGGGAATTTCAAAGTCTGGAGATAGATAAGTATATCTCCGTACCAGGGGTATGAATATGTAATAAAAAACATATCTCCCCAGATAGGCGATTCCTCAGGCACAATGTCACCTGACTCAACCGCAAGTTCCAAAATAAGCTCTGCGAAGACCAATGACTTCTTGGACTTTGCTGAAACGAAGTCTAAGTCAAATTATTGGAGGATGACTATCCATATACTGATTTTTATGCCTATAAATCGTCATGTCAACATGTACTGGAATGGATTCACGATAGTAATGATGGTGGTCTTGTGAAACAGAACATAGTGATGAAACCGTTGAACAGCATGAACTGCTGCCAACGCAAGTTTTTCGATATGAGAATAATTGAGTTCCGGTCCTATGAGGCCTCGACTCAGGTAATAGATCATGTATTCTGAGAATGAATCATCTTCCTGAACTAAAACCATGCCAATGGTTGACTCTGTGGTAGCCAGATATAATAAGAAATCTTTGTTATAGTTAGGTGGCCATAGCAGAGGTGCGGTTGTGAGGGTGTGTTTTAATGCGTCAAAAGAGCATTGAGAGGCTTCGTCCCAGAGAAAAGGAACTTCTTTCTTTAGTAAACGCATAAAACCCTTGGTGATTTTGGCATAGTTGGTGATGAAGCATCGTAAGAAGTTCGCCTTGCCTTGTAGACTCTGAAGTTGTAGGATTGTGTGGGGGGGGGGGAAACTGGATTATTGCCTCCACCTTAAGAGGATCAACCATGATCCATGTTGTTGATACGATGAAACCTAACAAACGTCCTGACGTTATGTAGAAGCTGGACTTGTTTGGAATCAATCGAATCCTAAAGTAGCGACAACGTTCGAAGATTAGTCTAAGGTGTATGGGATGATCCGTTCTCTTGTGAGAGCGTGATGCTAAATCATCTAGATAGGCCTCGACTATATGCTTTAGGTCATGAAAAGCAAAATAAATGGCCCGCTGGAATGTGGCTCCAACATTTTTAAGGCCAAAAGGCATCTTACTATATGCGAATGTACCGCATGGACAAATGAATGTCGTTTTATGTTGGTCTTTAGGTTTGATTTGGATTTGATTATATCCTGAAAAATCGTCCATGAAAGAAAAGGCTTCACAACTGGCACATTCATCAATGATCTGGTCAATGAATGGTGTTGAAAAATTATATTTGGGACATGCCTTGTTTTAATCACGGAAATCGGTACATACACGAATCGTGCCTTGTTTTTTATTGACCGGAACAGGATTTGACACACATTGAGTCAAATGGATAGGATAAATAAAACCTGCCTTTAGCAATTTCTCAACCTCAATCATGATGGCTGTTGCTTTCTTGGGATTGACTGGATGAAGTTTTTGTCGAACAGGCTTGGCATCAGGATATGTTGTGATTTCATGTTCAACTATTTTTGGATCGATACCTGGCATTTCCTCATAAGACCAGGAAAAAACATCGCATAATTCTTTGAAAAGATCTGTTTAAATTTGAATTTCTTCGGGGGAGCAATCCGCTTCGACGAAGACATTCTCCATGATGCCAGGGTTTCAGGAGATGTTGATGGGTATAGCTTCAGCGATAGTCACCATATTTCCCTTAGCATAAATTTCCTGCATAGCTAAGAGATTAATAGGACACGGTTGATCTCCCATTATGGTAACGGTGAATTATCCTGCTTCGATTCGGCTTAAATCTGGGAGAAAATATGATCTGTGATGAAGATATTCCGAAGGTTTGTCCAGACTAGTCATTGCTTCGATTACTGCTTCATCAAAAGGAAATACTAAGTCTAACGAATCGACGTTAGCAATAGAACCCTGAGCCCAAATAGGCTCTAGAAGTGGATCTAACTCTTGTGCAGGAGTCGGATTAGGGTTAGCTGAAGCTTGATGGACTAAAGAGTATTCTACCTCAGCAGCAGACAAGGGCATGGACATGCCTGGGTGCCCTGTCTCATCCATCGTGGCTGACGGGGAAGGAAGAATCCAAGGATCCTCAAAGTAAGTCGTGCAGAACGATGAAACTTGAAAAATCTTAACCTTATGGTGATTAGATATAAATTTGATATCGTCGTGAGGAGGTGGGTAATCGAAGGTACCCATCAAGGATGGGCACAAACCAAATCCTACGTTAACGACACCTGGTTGAGGATTATCAATCATCGGGACCATGAATGCCCCCAAAGCTGGGTTAGGTCTGGAGAAAGACAATTGATTGATGGTCACTATCCGACCCACGTGTGGAAACAACAAGACTCAGAAAACTATAGCAACCATAGCTTGCATAGAATAAGTCCAAATCCATCCTAACAAGAGGTTATAATCAAAGGGAGCATCGACTACCTCTACTTCGACACACACGGTTTTCCCTCCTAACTGCACAGGGAAAGAAGGAACGATGCCATGTGGTCGGAATGAATGACCATCGAAAGCAGTGAGGATAGTAGGTGATGGAGACAAAATGGGCTGGCCAATGGCCTTCCAACATGCTAATGACATAATGCATGTCAAGGCGCCCTCGTCGACCACCGTACAGAAGAATTTCCGAGTAAAAGTTTTCGTGGGATGAGCCACTACTATCTGAAACGCTACGTGGTAAGGTAGATGAGGTTTTAAGTCGGTTGTATCTAACATGATGGTGCCTGAATTATAAGTCTCAGTAAATCCCAAAGCAGTTAACAAGGCTTTCCTCTGAGAAGGGAAGCTTTGGAGGACCTCCAAAGAAGATATTGCACAAGGGGTTTGTGATAAATCCTCCACCACAGAGTAATTCTGGGCGGCCCTTTCATTTGGGTTGTGAGAAGCGTTTTTAAATGCACCCTTTGGAATGTGTGTCATTGTTTCTCCCAACGTCTTCTCAATATGTAGAGGAAGAGATGGGAGATCGGCTTCTTTACCCTTCTCAGAAGCACTTGGTTTAGTATAATCGTGCACTCTAGTTGATATTAAAGCATCAACCCTAACCATATATACGTTCACAGATGAGGGATTGTTTGGAGGTGGGCAGGTTTCTTGGCTGCCCCCTTCTGTGCTTGTAGAGGCTTGAGTTAGATTTTGCCCATGTTGAAAGGGATTAGTCAACATTGCTTGTTGTTGCTGTGTGACAAACATTTGGGCCTCTGCAATTCGAGGACAAAGATGGGTCGGGTGGTCTTTCGTGCACAAGTTGCATGGACACCTCACCTTTCATTTTTCCGTGTTGTCCCTGCTAGCATTATCAGTGGGTTTTTTATCCCCCTTACCCTTCTTTCATTATTTTTTCTTCCCTTCAGGCTACTGGGTGGCCTTTGGGTTGGCGACTGCACGATGTGTACTTTCGACATTTGGGTAGGGGGAGCATCCAAAACAGTAGTTTGGCTGGCCACTCTGTGTTGTATGGATAACTGTTGCAACTATTTTGTCAATTGCTCAGTGGGCTTGGTTTGTGCTGAACCAACAATAACATCGGCATGTAGTCCAACTCTTTGTCTAGTTTTATCCAGTATCAAATGTGGCACATTTGGCAAGATTTTGTATAATAAACCAGACTGAGAATAGATGAGCTCAAACTGTTGAGCCCTCATGATGGAATCTTCTTCCGAGAAAACTCTGGATGTTGCGACGTCTTTGGATAACTGTGGGACCAAAGAATTAAGGAACCACTCAAGCAGGAATGCTGGTGGGACTGCTACCTTGATTAAACTCTCCCGACGTCTCCACTCTCGGATATGATCAGAGATATGGTCTGTTGTTGTCTGTTTGAAATTGGCGAGCATCTGTGCCAGTGTCGTATCTCACAGGTAACTAGAAATGGTTAAGGAAGGCCATCTCCAGTTCGCCAAAAGAAGAGTATCTTGAGCGATCGAGCTCGATGTACCATTTCGTAGCACTCCCAATGAGAGTACGTTGAAACAATCACAATTGTACGGATTCATCTTTCAATGAGTTAGATGAGCACCAAAGATGAAAGGTAGTCACATGATCACCTGGATCTTCATTAGGCTTGGCCTTGAACTTTGGAATGTCCGAAAGCAACTTCGTCGGCATAGGAGGCCAACGTGGATCGTGACAGATAGGATCATTCAACAACCTTGTCAAATATGGCAAGTGTAAAGTCGCCAGGAATGGTAGTTTGGGTTGTTGATGATAACCTGGGAAAAAGGGTCCTGGAGTTTGACTGGCACCAGGTTGCCAGGAAAAGTTTGGCTGCTGGCCCGGATTCTAGTAGAAACCATGGCCCTTATCAACGTAAGGATTTTTCATCTGTGGAGACATCATCAGTTGATTTCCCAAAAAGGACATAAAGTGTTGGGCATGCATTGTATTCGAAGGACTTTGGGAAGGATTACCCCATGTCGGTCCTGTGGGGAGAGGCATAATAGTCTGTCCGGGGTTCCATTGACTATGGAAATAATTACCCCAGAACGACATTCCGGAGGAGGGAATGGATCCTTGTCCTGAATTCCAAGGTCCTACTATGTGTGCCCCCTGTGGAGGAATAGTACCCTGCGCAAGAGTAGATTGTTCAAAAATGGGGTTGCCCCCAGTCGGGAAAGGGACTGACGAGAAAGTGTTGTTACCAAATGTTTCGTTCCAAGAAAATGGTGTCGAACCTACCGGCATACTGTGTGAAGGTGGTCCTTGACTCCCCGCTCCAAATAAACTATTGTGTGTAGGTTGCTCCGTAGACTACTGATGCGAACCACCAAGCGAAGGGGATGAAGGAGGGATATGACCTCCTACATAAGAAAAAACGTTAAAAGGGACATAAGTGCCCCCAAAGTGACCTTACAGAGGAGCGCTAGAGCTCCCTACCCCCAGACCCAAAGTCTGTAAAGTGGAGTAGGTTAGTACAGGACTTGTATCCGAACTAGGCATACTGTATGAGAATGGAGGGCCTGTCACACTAGGTGTGAAGGGGGTTGTGGTCGCTTCCATAGACGGGTTCGGTCCATTGTGCGATGTAGTTGCGGTCGAGACCATGGTGGCTCGGACTGACAATGATAGGTTAGGAGATGACTCTCCTGTGGTGACAACCATGGTGGGAATTGAAGAATTCCCAGAAGAAGTAACAACATTTGTTTCCATTGTTGTGTGAGGCATTGTCTGGCATTTGTGAAATTGGATTGGTACAATAAACGGTGCCAAGATATTAGTGGTTGGTGTTTCAACCGATCCAAGAGAGGTTGCTTCAAGGTCCAAAACGGTTGATTCCTCTGGGGGTTGGTTGGGCACAATGGTTTGTAACCCGATCACTTCAAAAGACCCTTGCTGGTCTAGCTTCTGCCTTAATGGTGGCGGGGGTGGCTCTAGTGTAACCAGCGGAAGGCCAAGAAGCCTTCGTGATCGGTGGAGCTCGAGATCCTCCACTGTGTAAGAAGATACAAGACATGCTAAGGTAGTCTAAACATTCAAAAGTAACACACACTAAAAAGAATGCCCTAAGAGATAAGACAAGCAATCACTAAACTATTTGGAAGAACAGTTACAACAACCAACACTAGAGCAACGTATCGGTGCAAGTGAAACTCGAACATGGAAGCACCCTCTGGGTATACTCTGCAAAGTGTAGCCCGATGTTTGTCCTAGGTACTGTGGTATACCCTCGCAGTCACCTGTGTATGTCCCTAAAAATATTGGCAACTAGGTTGCCAGCACGCGAACAGTCACCAGGCGGGTACAGTCGAAAGTCGGGTAGACCACAATGAGCAGGGTATCGAGCCCAAAACCTGTCAAGGGTATCGACGGTAAATGGTCTGGAAGACAACTGAGGACCTCGAATGGATTTAAGACCCACGAAGCCCCATGGAAAATGCAAATGACGGAATCCCAAAACAAGTCCTCTATATGTGTTCTCCACTACGATTGGTCCAGCTTTGGAGGGGTTATCTCTGCTACCTTTCCACACGCGACCTCGTTTTTATCCCCTGTGTTAGAGAGGGGTCCCGGATAACTTCCATGAAACTGGACTTAGACACTCCCTATCTTAGACTCCAATGTTTGGTTTTGAATGGCCTTGAAGAGTTTCCTCTCCAACCTAATCCAAGGCCCTAGTCCTAAACTAGTTTGTGAACCCTACAAACATAAAAGTCTAGTAGATTTTAAAATTAGCGTTGATTTTATGGATTTGTATTATGTCAAGGGGTATGAGGGTGAAAATGATGATGTGTAAAAGACAAAAGTAAAAAATGAATAAAAAAGCTGGAAACAAAACTTTTACTGAATGCAAAATTTCAACAACTTTTCACAAAGAAAGATTTTTAATTTTTCTAAGATTTTGGACAGCAAACTCAAAGGAATTTCACTCGACCACGAGCTAATTATGATCTAAGTGAACTGTAAAACTTATGAAATAAAAGACTTATCCCTAGATAATGAAGGAGAAATGCACTTTTCAACCAAAGAAGAAAATGAAAAGAGATTTTATTTATTTATTTAAGTGCTAGTAAAGAAAGAAAGGGAAATTACCGACAAGAAAAAACCAAGAAAAACAATTATGGCTTAAAGCGCAGATTGCAAAGAGTCAGATTAAAGAATCACATAATGGCAATTGTAAAAACAATGACTCTCACGCTTGTCTAAAAACCATAAGAATTTTTTTTTATATTTTTCTGTCAACTTTTAACTGAGAAAAAGAAGGCTAAGGGTAAGATGAATCCTAAGCTATTGACTGTTCAAAGATAGATTCAAACACATGAGAGGAATAATTCTTATCAAAGGAGGGGATGATTGCCCCACCCTGAACAAAAATTAGCTTGTACAAGCACGCGACTGTCACTCAAACAACACGCGTGCAAACACGTGCTGAACAGAGACAAAGGGCGTGTACACGCAGGCTGAATTTGTACAGGCCGCGTGTATATCTAAACTCTATGGAAAAATATGAAAATAGATAGACCAGACCAGGAAGAGACCTCTGGTACTAATAACCAGTATCCCTTGAAGGCTTGGATACTCTTTCTAACAGAAAAACAAATAATGTAAGGAAAAATAATAAGGAAAAAAACAATCTGAGATAGGACTATTAGAAAACAAGACTCAGACAGAATTCTAGAAAACCCCCTGAGAATGTGTGATTTTGACAGGGAAGAGGAGGACTGCCTCTAAGGTTCTATGAACTCCTAAATGCTACTGCTATCTCTACAGCTGGCGTTCACATGCGGGCTGTAAGAGGATAGGGTGCGGGTACATGCGTTCAGGCCTTATGTAGGCCTCGTGTACCTCTGTGTGTCCCGAAAAACACAGTCAAGCAAAAGTCAAGGAAAGCTGGTATGGAAAACCAGACTCCCTGCTAGCTCAGACCTTACAGAAATGAAAAGAAAAGATAGGCAAGGAAAAAAAAACTAGTCTTTAAACTACCCAAAAACTAAATAAAAATTCCATGAACCCAAAGAGTATTCTCCCAAGTATGGTCGCCAATTCTGTTGTTGAGAAAAACACCCTACGGACTAGCAAATAGAGTTCAGACTTTGCATGCAGATTTGACTGAATCGAAATTACTTTCTACCTACATTCATAGATTTAAATCCCCTTTTCTCAGTAAATGCATGGAAAGATCCACCTACCTTATTACTGACGTTCAATGTCGATCCTCCATTGTGCTTGATTACTTGTTCGCAATGCTCCTTCCAACAATGACCTGCACTCAAGACAAACAACAACTATGCATGCATGCTACTTCTATACTCATGGGTTAGAAATCAAACATAAACTAATCAAACCATAGAAAGTTCATGAATTGGGACGAGAAAAGCATTCTCTTTATTACTTAAAGTGAGTCAAGTTACAAAAGTTGAGACCAACCACTGCTCCTTGAACCTGATCCTGGGCTCCTCTTCTTCTGTCCTTCAACTGCTTTTCTTTAAATCTCCTTTGGCATGAGGAAAGGCTAAAGGGTTGGGACAATGGAATACGTAAATGGGTGGAGTTTCTTTGCTATATTTCTTCCTTTCTCCAAATGGTACCCCTACCCCTTCTTTTATAGGCTAGAAGGAGCTAGGTTTTTGGATGAACCCTCGGCCATGCATGGCCGGGAGTTTCAGTTAACTCACCCATAGCATTTTGTTCCATCAACAAATTTCCTTTTTTTGTGCTTTTATAGGTACACACGGGCTTTTGTTATTTTGCAGATGGTACCTCCTGGTTCCTGATCCTTGGGCTCAATCATTCGACACTTCAGTAAAGATTGGTAATGTATTTCATCCATCATATGCTCTTCTGACCTCGCACATTAGGGGGCATCTGTTATAACCCTAAATTACACCGCACATGCTTACCTGGCATCTGGCCAACTCATATCCCTTCTTTGCCAAAACTCTACTGAACAACTCTTTGAAAATCCTCTTATGTAAAGGCCCACGCGTCCTAACCCATTACTGCATGCGTGTACACACTGGCTGACTCACAACAGCCTGCGTGTACCTACAAAAGAACGAAAAAAGGAAAGTTTTCGACGGAACAAAAAGCTATGGATGAGTTAATTGAAACTCCCGACCATGCATGGCTGAGGGTTCGTCCAAAAACCTAGCTCCTTCTAGCCTATAAAAGAAGGGGTAGGGGTACCATTTGGAGAAAGGAAGAAATATAGCAAAGAAACTCTACCCATTTACATATTCCATTGCCCCAACCCTTTAGCCTTTCCTAATGCCAAAGGAGATTTAAAGCAAATCATTTGAAGGACAGTATAAGAGGAGCCTAGGATCAGGTTCAAGGAGCGGTGGCCGGTCTCAACTTTTTGTAAGTTGACTCACTTTAAGTAATAAAGAGAATGCTTTTCTCGTCCCAATTCATGAACTTTCTATGGTTTGATTAGTTTATGTTTGATTTATAACCCGTGAGTATAGGAGTAGCATGCATGCATAGTTGTTGTTTGTCTTGAGTGCAGGTCATCTTTGGAAGGAGCATTGCGAACAAGTAATCAAGCACAACGGAGGATTGACATCGAACGTCGGTAATAAGGTAGGTGGATCTTTCCATGCATTTACTGAGAAAAGGGGATTTAAATATAGGGATGTAGGTAGAAAGTAATTTCTATTCAGTCAAATCTGCATGCAAAGTCTGAACTCTATTTGCTATTCCATAGGGTGTTTTTCCCAACAACAGAATGGTGTTGATGAACACATGAATAGGACTCTTCTAGAGAGAGCAAAGAGCATGATCAGTAATTCCAAAATGCAACACGAATTGTGTGTAGAAGCAGTTCTTATAGCATTCCATATTATAAATAGGTCACCATCAACTGTAGTAAACTGTAATATTCTAGAAGAGGTATGGAAAGGTCATTGATGTGATTTTTCAAATCTGAGAATATTTGGTTGTGATGCTTATGCTCTTATTTCTAAAGATCAATGTTCTAAGTTAGATCTTAGATCAAATAAATATGTCTTTGTTGGTTATGGTGATGGAGTTAAGGGGTACAGATTGTGGGATCCTACTGCCCACTAACTCATCATTGGCATAGATGTAATATTTTATGAATGCTCACTCTTAAAAATAGAATTGGTAGATGTTGAAGTGAGACAAGAAAAGGTACAGCAAGTTCCAGAAGAAGAAGATGAAGATGAAGATGCAAAAAATATCCAGGAAACTGAGGATATGCCTCAACCATCTCTGAGGATATCTTCATGGGTCAGGAATCCTCCTACAAGGTAAGATGATTATGTTTCATCTATAGATTTAGTTTCTATTGATGGAGAAACCAGTTGTTTTCGGGAAGCAATTAAGGTATCTGAAATTTCTTAGTGGAAAAAATCTATGAAAGAAGAAATGGATGCCTTAGAGAGGAATCACACATGGGACTTGGTAGAACTTCCAAAGGACACAAAGGTTGTTGGCTACAAGTGGGTCTACAAACTGAAAAAGGGTGTTGATGATAAAGTCAAAAGGTATAAAGAAAGACTAGTAGGAAACTGGTATTCTCAAAAGGAAGGTATTGGTTTTCATGATATCTTTTCACCAGTTGTGAAGATTGTTTTAGTTCATGTTATGTTAGCACTAGTTGCTTTACTTGATCTTGAACTAGAGTAGCTAGATGTTAAAACAATGTTTCTACATGTATATTTAGATGAGGATATATATATGGAACAACCATAAGGGTTTTTTCAAGATCGTAATAAGAGGTTTGTTTGCAAACTCAATAAGTCATTGTATGGCCTAAGATAGTCTCTGACGTAGGCGCGAGCCACCTACACCTACAACTCTTTGCCCGCTCACAGGATCGATCAAAAATCCCCTTCTACTGAGCCGAAGCGGCTCCTTGGATTCCCTCGAGAATCACTGTGAAAATATGACCCACAGGTCTTCTCTTTCCCTG
The DNA here is from genome assembly GCA_009831015.1 of Picea engelmannii. Classification (NCBI taxonomy): domain Eukaryota; kingdom Viridiplantae; phylum Streptophyta; class Pinopsida; order Pinales; family Pinaceae; genus Picea; species Picea engelmannii. The sequence goes on along the minus strand of ML781315.1, from coordinate 84,272 downwards.
TCTCGACCTATGCATCGAACCGTGAACAAATTCCCCATAGGAAATGTAATATCGGGCTTCGGGGGTTCGAAATTCCTGCTGTCGAGAATTCCTGACCTCTCGATTCCCCGATCACCGATGAGCTCTCTGTCGACCTTAGCCCCTCCTAGCTATTCCCTGGTCCACACGAATGTGCTCACAAGACCGCAACCTTATACCTTTCTATCGGGGTTTTGGACTTAAATTTCCCGATGCTTTCCAATCCCGGTTACCCCTCTAGGATAAGATCCTGGTCCACGTGACCCCTAGCTCACAAAACCACAGCCTTGTTCCCCACCGGGGTTTCGGACTTTTGAATGCCAAAATGAAAATGTCCTCAGGACTCGTGATTCCTCGAATCCCAATGCGCTCTCTACGCGTTAGCCCTCTTGGCTAGGCTCCTGGCCAATATGACCACCATCCCCGTGACCTCAGTCTTATCCCTCATCGGGGTTTCGGGGTTTCCAATGCTAAAATGCATATGCCCATGAGATTCCTGATTCCTTTAATCCTGACTCTCCGCTTTGCTGACAACTGGACCCTCACAATGGCACTGTCCTCCTTCTCTGATGTGTTGACAGCTAGCTCCCACTCATCGGGGTATCGTGTTTCGCGATTCCAAAATGCATAAACACTTGTCACCAGGATCCCCAATATCCCGATGACCCAAACGCTGATCAACAACTTCCATGTCGGGACTTTAACCGATGGCGTCGAATTGATGCCACATGTCCCTTCTAGATGGACGGTCCCGATCCAGTCTCGTGCTTTCGTGACTTCTGGTACTCTGGAAGTCTTACCTTCCAAACCTCCGATATGCTGATGGGATCATGATCTCACCCACGTGTCCCCACAAATGGACGGCTCTGATCTCGTCTGGGTTTCGAGACTTGTGATGTCCCAACTCCTTCGAACTCAGGAACTCTGATTTCCCGATGCCGAATATCCTGACTCTCTGTGGATTTCTGACACCTGTCTCCCAAACAGATGACTCAGATCTTCCCGGTGTTTCGAGACTTGAAGTGTCTCAACTTTCTTGTCCTCGTGACTCCCGACATGCCGATGATGGCTATCTTGATGGCTACCCCTTGTCGGGATTTTCCACCTCCTCTCCATGAAGGTAAACCTCGTGCAGCTCCTATCCAATCTGACGGCTGACTGGAAATTTTCTCCAGATCTGACGGTTCATATCCTTTCTCCTGCGTACCCTCCAGAGGCTAAACTCTGAGCATCTTCTCTCGATCCAATGGCTGACGGGATTCTGGGTGAACAACCAATGGTCCACAAGCCCCTCTTTTGTGCGCTTCTCCTAAGCTTCTCCTAGACATGATGACCGACGGTCTAGATATTCTTCTTCAGCCGATTTGACGGTTGTTGTGCTCTCTCCTGAGCTTCCTACGCACTTTCTTCCTACACCTGGAGGAATTCCAAGTTCTCAAAGGCTCTAGCCTTTGTCTTCCTTCTCCTCTACGAACTCCTCACTCTGAGTTCTCAACTGCGCGTATAAAAACACTGTCCCTCCTGAGCTTTGGGAACTTTGAACTCTCCAAGGAGTTCTTCGACCTCCGCACTCCTTGCAGCCGACTCTATGCGCAAATGCTATCTGTCCTGAGCTTCTCCTGTAGCTTCGACCTCCCAAGGAAACTCGGTTCTTCTTTCCCTTTCTCCTTCAGATGGAGAAGGCTTGGATGCCCTCCTGGCTACCCTTTACTCCAGCAACCCCTTGCTGAGTCTTTCTGGGTGTTCAGCAACCCTGAGAAGGTTCCCTCAGTGGACTCTTCCTCACTTCCAGAACTCAAAGAGTTATTTTCTTCTTGTGCCTGCCTGCACACAGTCTCAATGCCCACCTGGCTCAACAAAGGAATGAATTCCTAGCTCAACAGCCTAAGCATTTAAATTACATTGAATTCAAATTTAGATGAGGTTGCGCCTCTCTTTTAGCGTGTGATTTGAATTCACTGGCGTGGCTGGATGGCTGGTTGGATGATGTGGAGAGATGCTCCTACATCATACTCCTCAGTTGCAAAATCATGAGCTTCCCCTCTCAGCTGTTGGAAATCCTCCTGGATCCCAAACAAACATCTGGAGCTTCCCATCTGCTCCATTCTACTGTTGCTGCTGCTTCTTCTCTTCTGCTCAGCCTCTCCTCGCTGGCAATCTCTGCTAATCAGATCATCAGCTCCATGATCTCCTCGATCACTTCATCCAGCTGCTCCCATGGCTGGTCCTGTTCATGCAGTCTCTTCAGCTGCAAAAGTTTTTGGCACATGGGCAGATCATCATGATCTCCCATGCCTCCTTCATCAGTTTCCAACTTCACCTGTTGGATGTGCACGCCCTGCACTTTCACCCTTTCTTCCAGGGCTTCTATCTGTTCCCATAGATCAGCAAAACAAATGTTGTCTGCCTCTTCTTCTACTCCTACTACAAACTCCCCTGTTACAGTCTTTCCAGCTTCTAGGCTGGAAATGTTGAGCCATTCCTCGGAATGCTTATCTTCTCCTTCTGCTTCTTCTCGGGCAATTTCAACCACCTGCTCCAATTCCTCCTTGACAGAAATCGTCAGCTATGACTGTTCTTCTGTTGTTGCTACACCTGCAACACAAATTTATGCCTCCTCCTAGGAAAATGGTAGGAATATTCCAATTCCCCCAATCATTAGAAGATTTCTCATATCTTCCTCTTCTGTCAGCTGCACATGCTGATCCCTTTTCGAGCTCACCTACTCTGTCAGCTCCTCTGGATGATTCTGACTCACCTGCTCATCCCTGCCCACCTAGAAATATGGGATGCTTCCACTGGCTCCCTGGAAGATTATGAGATCAACCGATCCCATCTTTATCAACACTCCTTGCTGAATCGAACTCACCTCCGAGTCCATGAGACTTTCAGATAGTCTCATATGCTCATTTCTGCCCACCTGGCAGTCCAAGATGATTTCGCTGCCCTCCTGGTAGTCTGTGAGATCCTGTAGTGACCTCATATCATTTCCCTCCTCGAAAATTGAAATTCCTTGGCTGTCCCCCTGACAGTCTGTGAGATCCCGTAGTGATCTCAACTCGTTGCCCACTTGGCTAACTGGAATTTCTTCTCTTCCCTCCTGGCAGTGCTTGAGATCATCAACCGATCCCATTTCAATTTCCAAATCATTGAGACTTTCCCCAGTCTCTGGTTCGCATATCTGAACCATCTCTTCTTCTGTGGCTTTGAGGTTTTCAGCATACTTCAACCATCTTTTTAACAACCTACACTGTCTTATGACCATCAGCCCCCTGACTGGCCACTTCATCTTCGGCTTCTTCATGGGCCACTCATACACCCATCTCGACTTCTTATCTTGCCGCATCTTCAATTCGCGTTCTTCCATTCTTGCCCTGATGTCGGCAAGTTCTTTCCCCCTTTCGGATGTGCTCATCATCTCTGGGCTCTCATACCAATTGACGCAAGCGTGAGCCACCTACACCTACAACTCTTTGCCCACTCACAGGATCGATCAAAAATCCCCTTCTACTGAGCCAAAGCGGCTCCTTGGATTCCCTCGGGAATCACTATGAAAATCTGACCCACAGGTCTTCTCTTTCCCTGTCTCGGCCTCTGCACCGGACCATGAAAAAATTCCCCATAGAAAGTGTAATATCGAGCTTCAGGGGTTTGGAATTCCTACTGTCGAGAATTCCTGACCTCTCGATTCCCCGATCACCGATGAGCTCTCTATCGCCCTTAGCCCCTCCTGGCTATGCCTTGGTCCACACGGTCGTGCTCACAAGACCGCAGCCTTATACCTTTCTATCGAGGTTTTGGAATTAAATTTCTCGATGCTTTCCAATCCCCGTTAGCCCTCCAGGCTAAGTTCCTGGTCCACGTGACCCCTAGCTCACAAGACCGCAACCTTATTCCCCATTGGGGTTTCGGAATTTTCAATGCCAAAATGCAAACGTCCTCAGGACTTGCGATTCCTCAAATCTCGACACGCTCTCTATGAGTTAGCCCTCCTAGCTAGGCTCCTGGCCAATATGACCACCATCCCCGTGACCTCAGTCTTATCCCTCGTCGGGGTTTCGGGGTTTCCAATGCCAAAATTCATATGCCCACGGGATTCCCGATTCCTCGAATCCTGACTCTCTGGTTTGCTGACAGTTGGGCCCTCACGATGGCACTGTCCTCCTTCTCTGATGTGCTGCCAGCTAGCTCCCACTCATTGAGGTATCGCGTTTCACGATTCCAAAATGCATAAACACTTGTCACCAGGATCCCCGATATCCTGATGACCCAAATGCCGATCAACAACTTCCTTGTTGGGACTTTACCCGATGGCGTCGAATTGCTGCCACGCGTCCCTTCTAGATGGACGGTCATGATCCAGTCTCATGCTTTCACGACTTCTGGTACTCCGGAAGTCTTTCCTTCCAAACCTCCGTTATGTCGATGGGCTCCTGATCTCGCCCACATGTCCCCACAAACGGATGACTCTGATCTCGTTGAGGTTTCGAGACTTGTGATGCCCCAACTCCTTTGACCTCAGGAACTCCGATTTCCCGATGCCGAATATCCCGACTCTCTATGGATTTCTGACACCTGTCTCCCAAATGAACGGCTAATATCTTCCCGGGGTTTCAAGACTTGAAGTGTCTCAACTTTCTTGTCCTCGTGACTCCCGATATGCCGATGACGGCTATCCCGATGGCTACCCCTCATCGAGATTTTCCACCTCCTCTCCATGAAGATAAACCTTATGCATCTCCTATCCAATCTGACGGCTGACGAGAAAATTGCTCTAGATCTGATGGGTAAGATCCTTTCTCCTGCACGCCCTCCAGAGGCTAAACTCTGCGCATCTTCTCCCAATCCAACAACTGATGGGATTCTGGGTGAAAAACCAATGGTCCACAACCCCCTCTTCTGCGCGCTTCTCCTAAGCTTCTTCTGGACATGATGACCGATGGTCCAGATCTTCTTCTTCAGCCGATCTGACGACTGTTGTGCTCTCTCCTGAGTTTCCTGTGTGCTTTCTTCCTACACCTGGAGGAATTCCAAGTTCTCAAAGGCTCTAGCCTTTGTCTTCCTTCTCCTCTGCGAACTCCTCACTCTGAGTTCTCAACTGTGCGTATAAAAACATTGTCCCTCCTGAGCTTTGGGAACTTTGAACTCTCCAAGGAGTTCTTCGGCCTCCGCACTCCTTGCAGATGACTCTATGCGCAAACGCTATCTGTCCTGAGATTCTCCTGTAGCTTCGACCCCCCAAGGAAACTCAGTTCTTCTTTCCCTTTCTTCTTCAGATGGAGAAGGCTTGGATGCCCTCCTGGCTACCCTTTACTCCAGCAACCCCTTGCTGAGTCTTTCTGGGTGTTCAGCAACCCTGAGAAGGTTCCCTCAGTGGACTCTTCCTCACTTCTAGAACTCAAAGAGTTCTTTTCTTCTTGTTCCTACCTGCACACAGTCTCAATGCCCACCTGGCAGAGTTTCCCTTTCACAGAACGTTCAACAGTTCTATCCTCTTTCATGCACTCCTTGCACTTGCTCGATGTCCACCTGGCAAAGCTTCACAAAACTCCTCAGAACTTCTGTCTGAACTCACAACAGAGTTCCTCCAACTTCACCTTGTGCCTGTGCTCAATGCCCACCTGGTAGAGCCTTTATAGAATCCACAACAGAATTATGTCTGCAACTGTGTCTTCTCCCACACAGCCTTGCCTTCAAGGTATTCAACAACCTTGAGGTCTTCTTCCTCTGAGTTGTTGATTCCAGCTCTTGTGACGAAACGCGTCTTTGTCTGACTCCATGGAGTTCAGAAGTGCATCCTCTGTTCACGGCTCTCAGAACCCGCAGTGTTTTGTCACACCCTCCTGGTGTGAAGCCTCAAAGCCCCTCAAACCTGAAATCCAACTAACTCCTGCAAAAATGCACAACTACAGTATACATCTACAGCATAATAAAGAACACACACACAAACATCCATATAACACAAAATAATGCAAGAAAAACTGCTCTGTTTATATTAAATGGAAAATGCCTGTAATTACAATGTGTTCTCGAGCTCTCTTTGGCTCTACTCTTACAACCATTACAACTTCTCATCTCTCCCCCTATCAAAATGAGATCTGAAAATCTCTTTTACCTGAGGGGCTCTTCGAGCATTTCCCTCCAGATTCACCTACCCTATTCAATTACATTGAATGGGTTGTCTAGTCCGCTATCGGATCTAGATCTCATCCATTATACACATTAAAGGCCAATCTACTCTATGCCTGCACAAAGGCACAGTTTCCTGGCTCAACAGCCTAAGCATTTAAATTACATTGAATTCAAATTTAGATGAGGTTGCGCCTCTCTTTTAGCATGCAATTTGAATTCATTGGCGTGGCTGGCTGACGTGGAGAGATGCTCCTGCATCAGTCTCCCAGGCAATGGTAAAAGAAGTTTGATTCCTTCATGGTGAGCTTAAATTTTACAAGAAGTGAATATGATTATTGTGTTTACTTTTAAAAGCTGGAAAATGACATGTTCATTATTTTGGTGTTATATGTTGACGATATGATTGTGGCAAGACAAAGCATGGTCAAAATCAACAGCTAAAAGGCTCAGTTGGCTAGGGCGTTTGATATAAAGGATCTAGGAGTATCAAAACAAATCTTAGGCATGGAGATACACAGAGACAGGAAAAATCGTAACTATGGTTATCAAAACATAAGAATGTGGAGAAAACACTTATGAGATTTGGTATGAATAATGTGAAAGCCGTATAGCTCCCCTTGGCTTTCCATTTCAAGATTTCTTCAGGGTTATGTCCTATTAATGATGAAGAAAAGGATTATATGTCTCGTGTACCATATGCTAATGCAGTGGGAAGTTTGATGGATGCGATGGTGAGCACTAGACCATATGTTTCACATCAGTCGATACATGGAAAATCCAGGAAACAAGCATTGGGAAGCAGTGACATGGGTGCTTCGATATCTTAGAGGCATAAGTAGTTATTTTATCACCTATGATGGTCCCAAAGATTCAGTTTGTAGTTATGTAGATTCATGTTTTGTAGTTGACTTTCACAAAAGGAGATCCACGTCAGGATATGTCTTTACTCTTGTAGGAGGACCTGTTAGTTGGATGTCAAAGCTTCAAAATGTAGTCACATTATCCACTACCGAGGCAGAGTATATGCATTCTCCACATGCATGAAAGGAGGAAATTTGGCTACAGGTTTTATTGGTTGAGTTTGGAAGGATGCAGAACAAGGTGAAAGTATTTTGGAATAGTCAAAGTTCTATTCATTTGGCTAGAAATATAGCTTATCACAATAAGACGAAGCATATTTCTGTTAAGTACCATTTTGTAAGATAGTTTGTTGATGAAGGTAGAGTGGCCCTAGAAAAGGTCCATACAAAAGTGAATTCTACATACATGCTTATGAAACTAGTTTTGTTAGAGAAGATACGATGGTGTTTGGATTCTCTTGGCTTGCATAAAAGGTGATAAATTAATTAAGGGAGTGATGTATCAGGTAAATTGTTGTCAAGGTAGATATTGTTGGGAACATGCAAACAAATTTCCTCATGCAGTCACATGCACATGCATGCAACTATGTTAATATGCATGCATGAAATCTATTTATGAACTATTCGTGTAACTATGTGATCTATTCATGATCAATCTGTGTAATTGAGTGATAAATGTTATATATGCGAGCATACATATAGAGGTGTGAGTACGATGTGAGTGAAAGTGTGTGCAAGCTATGTAGAGAGCACAGTGTGTGTGAGGAGAGGATGATTGTATGCCTATGAAGGTTATTGTAATTCTCCCTTGAATAATAAGAATACCAATAATCATTTCCCATGGTTTTTTCCCTCATTGGTTTCTACATAAATTATTGTGTCAAGTGTTGGATTGTTGAGCTTGGTTTAATGTGTGTTTGATCTTGTTTGTTTATGCTATGTTTGATGCAATGTTTTGCTTCTGCTGCCTAACACTACCTTGACCCCCTTAAGTGTGTGTATATATACATATATATTGAGGCTAGCCCATGTAGTAAATATTGAGTGAAAACAATCATTGTAAAAATCCTTACTAGAGGTTAGATAGAAACTATATAATAAAGTAGAAGCAAATTAATTTTATGTATTTTGAAGCATATTGTAATTGGATCTCTACTCTTCAAGAACTTTCCCCCTTGAAGAGAAAAATGAACACTGCTTTCATGAGTAAAAATATTGTTATTTATGGTATTATGGTTCTTGTACAATTTCCTATTGCTAATATAATCTATCATTTCAAATATAAATATGGATATATTCTATTATTTATAATATGAATATTTTATTTTTCTAGTAAAGAACACCACAAAATGTGAATGAAAGAAGTGTTTAATGGATGTTCACTAAGGATAAACTTTATGTGGCATTCAAACCCTTCTCATCCTAAAATATTTTTGGATTTTTTTGCTTTTAATTTATAACCATCTTAAACTTTGAAATCTATTACAAGCAGTAAGAAAAACAAAGGTCCATCAATTTTGTAAAAAAAGTAATTTACGAGAGATAAAGTTCCATCAAATTTTAAACAATTATTTCAATCAGAAGTCATCGTTGTGGTAGGTGATATATAGGCCTATAGAGAGTCTACAAAGGTATACATACCCTACCCCCTCTGGATTTGAACTTGTCACCTCTTAGGAAGAAACACATGTTCTTAATCATTAGGCCCACTCAGGATGTATTAAATTGAATCATTTAAAATAGTATTGAAGGAACCAAAGATGCCACACTACCACAAATAGGACTACACACTCGAGAGAATAGTTACATCCTTTCTTTTGTCATGAGAAAAAGTTAATAATAGAAATAATTTATGTTTGTTTTCCGGAAATGTGACAATTGATAAAAGAAAATAAATAAACAAATAATAATAATATTTAAAAAATTAAAATTTGAGATATTGAATATATACATTTGGGATGTTTTATGAATTTTTTTAATATATATTTTTATTTAAATACAATATTAAAATAAAAAATATTAACATAATTTCAAAAAATATGTTTTTATTAAATAATATCTATATTATTCATAGAAACAAAATTTACACATATTTTATTAAGACATGTGAGTCATATGTACGAAAATAAAACTACTAAATACCTATATTTTGGTTCTATGAACTTGTCAAGTCAACTAGACACGTTTTCAAACTTTGTATTTAAGTACCCCATTTCTTCCCTTAACAAAATTATTAATCTTAAATACCTATATTTTGGTTCAACTAGACACGTTTTCAAACTTTGTATTTAAGTACCCCATTTCTTCCAATAATAAAATTATTAAACTTCAAATAGTCAATCATACCCGAATGAAGTTTATAATTGTACAACTATTTTGATTAAATTATTAATAAATAATGATAATTCAAAAGAATAATACAATAAAATATGGCTTACTCTAAAAGGTCAAGGTCAATGCTTTGGTTTAAGTTTATTGTTTTTTAATTATTTTTATTAAAATATTTATAAATAATGATAATTCAATGAATAATATAATAATAATAATCTAATTTTAAGGTCACAATCGGACATCAAATTTGTGTTTGAGACCTTCTCATTTGTGGGATAAAGTATTCCCTCGCAACAATTTCATTTGACTGCTGAAGTTTACTAAGATGTACATACTCTACCCCTTTGAATCTGAACCTGTAACCCATTGAGTGATAACCTGTTTTTGGTGACTACCTTGTGAAATTCACTCCCCCTTGACAAACTCCCTCTTGACAAACTTGGCTTCGTCTAGCCTCCCATCCTATCTCGTTGACTCCTCCCCCTTGTTTCCACCTTCAATGTCCCATCTCCACCAACCTGAATTCAATGGTAAATTTGACTTGAATTCCCTTCCCTTCAATCTCTTCCAATACAACATGGCAATGGCATTCCCATAGTTGTTATTCTTCTCCTCTCTAATGTGCATCGAAACCCTTTGTGTCTCCTTATTTGTGGTGAGGAAAATATAGTATTCTACTAAGAGGAGAGTCTTCTTGTCATAAGAAGATTCGAACTTAGTTCCCTCAATTTCATCCATGTTTGTGTTAACCCGAAGAGACTTTGCCATGAAAATTCAAGCACAATGTCTTGTGTTTCATACCTATTTGTGCTAACTATCTACATGCCAAGTAATTCTAGCTCCATTATGAGCTAGAATTATGTAATATCTGGAGGGAATATGAAAAACTCCAGATATTACAATATCCACAATATCCCCTCCCTTGAAGGTATCTTCTATAAGGGCATTGTCTTCGACATAGAGACCTCAATTTTTGTTTACTACTTGTGATATATTTTGAAATATGATATGGTTACAAATTGAAAAAAAAAAATCCAAAAACATTTCAAGATGATCCATGTGATTGATTGGACTAGCTTTGCATTGCAATATACACAAGAAGAAACTCAACTAGTTGTACTAGAAACAAAGATATTCATCTTAGTATACTAGATCAAGCATTTATTCTGGATTAATTTTGTTAGGAGTCTACCCTAAATCCCTTTAGTAGATACATAAGTGATACATAGGTTGTTATGTATTAAGGAAATCCCTATTATATAAGACTCATGTAGTAGATATAGTGTGAGAAATAATTGTAATAAATCTTACTGGAAAGTCCCTATGAGGTTAGATATAAACTATATAATGAAGTAGACACAAGGTAATGGGATGTCTTGTGAAGTATATTGTAATTGGATCTTTACTCATTAGGAGGTTTCCCCCTTCAAGAGTCAAGTGAACATTTCTTTCATCAATAAAGGTATTTCTATTTGTGGTATTCTAGTTCTTCTACAGTTCCCTATTACTATTATATTCTGTCATTTCTGCACTAAATCTTGGTATGTTATGTTATTTATGTAGTATGAAGAGGAAGGGTCCATATTTTCACTTTGTTTAATAGTAGTGGATTAGTCCAATGATGTCCACAAATAATGGCTAATATACCCTAATATTATTAACTTGACCCAACAACTTCAAATGGAACCCCATGCGTATCAGGGATGCATTTGAAAAAATTAAGAGATTCACTATAAATGATGTGTTTATTTGACCAAGAAATTAACATTTAAATCATGGGTGTTATCTAAACTATATTTCTCTCCCACAATAGGCCATTCCAAGTTTTATAAAACATATGAAAAGAACAAACTCTCATTTGTTTTGGAAGGAATGAAGAAGGACATTCATGCCTTTGTGGTAGAGTGTGACATTTTCCATTGACACAAGGGAGAGGTAATGAAACCTGCATGTGAAATCCAACCTTTACCCATTCTACCAACTATATGGAATGAAATTTCTATGGACTTCATTATTGGGTTACCAAATTTTGGGAATTAATTTGTAATCATGGTTGTGGTTGATTATCATTCGAAACATGCTCATTTTTGTTCTCTCCAACACCCTTTCAAGGATTTTACAATAGCTCAAGTATTCATGTATAATATCTTTAAAATCCATAGAATTGTTTGACTAACCGCCACACCTCTAGAAATTGATCTCATGGACTAACCTCCATCCTTGGAACATGGGACTAATCTCCCACTCAAGGTGATTTTGGAGTTTGGAAATTTACTAATACATGTGGGTTTTGGTGTAATGGAAAACCTTAACATGGTATCATATCCTTGACCCAAGTTCCATTTCCCATAGTTACGTCGAAGGTGGGGTGTTGGACTAACCGATTCACCTCTGGGAATTTATCTCATGGACTATCCGCCACCCTGGGAACATGGGACTAAGTGCCCACTCAAGGTGATGTTCTTGGTTTGGAAATTTACTAATACCTGCAATTTTTTGTGTAATGGAAAACCTTAACAGGAATTCCATAATCAATTATGATGGACCATCACCACACCTTCACTAGAATTTTTTTGTAATATTTGTTTCATCTCACGGGTGCTCAATTGAATTCCGACACTACCTATCACCCCCAAACTAATGGTTAGAATAAAGTTGTCAACAAGTGATTGGAAGAATATTTTAGGTTCTTTAATTTAGAGATATAATCCCCATGGGTCCAATGTGACCTCCCTCTATTTGAATTGTGGTATAATACAACTTATCATGGTGCAACATGAATTGTTCCATTGGAGGATATCTATGGCCGAATTCTCCCGTTATTACTATCATATTTTCTAGGAGTCTCTAAGGTGTAGTAGGTTGAAAAAACCCTCATAGATCAATATGACAGTATTTTGACTCTTAAGGATATCTAATCACGACTCAAAATTAAATGGAAAAATAGGTCAATTAGCATTGTTATTAATGACATTTTGATGAAGGGGATCGAGTGTTCCTCCATATACATCCTTATAAGAATACCTCACATAAATAAAACCACTTCTAAAATCTTTCTCCTATGTTTTATGAACCTTATAAGGTCCTCAAATACAATGGTTAGTGGATTACAAATTGTAGCTTACTAGCCACTGTAAAATTCATCCAATCTTTCGTGTTTCTTGCTTAAAGAAAGTGATTAGATCTAATTCTGATATTCAACCTTGTCTTTCAGAACTAGATGAAGAAGGTTCCATTTGGTTGCATCTAAATGTTGTTTTTGATAGACGAGAGAAGTGTCTCCACTAGCACACTATACAATAGGTATTGATGAAATGGAAGAATACCCATCCTGAGGATGTCACATGGGAACCAACATAGATCCTTCAACAATTCCCTCATCTTCAACCTTGAGGAAAATGTTATTTTATAAGAGGGAGGGAATATTTTGGTCTTACCTTAACCCCCTTAAGTATAAATATAGGTTTCCATGTATTCATGCCATCTTTGTTAAATAAAGAACATGTAGTAGATATAGTGTGAAAGAAAGAAATGTAATAATCCTTACTAGAAGTTTACGCTTACTAAAAAGTTCCTACAAGGTTAGATCTAAACTATATAATAAAGTAGAAGCAAGGTAATGGGATGTATTGTGAAGTATATTGCAATTGGATCTCTACTCTTTAATAGGTTTCCCCATTCAAGAGGAAAATGAACATTTATTTCATCAATAAAGGTATTGTTATTTGTGGTATTCTGGTTCTTATACAATTTCCTATTGTTATATAATATATTATTTCTACTCTAAATATAAATATATTATGTTATTTCTACTATGAATCTTATATTTTTCTAATAAAGAACACCACAACGTGTGATTGAAAGAACTCTTTAATGTATGTTCACTAAGGATAAACTTTATGTTAGACACACGAATTAGGATAAGCGTGAAGATATATTATTCATCTATACGATGCATTTATAAATACATTATACTGATGTTTGAATTCATATTCCAAGACATCTCTTGGTCTCCCGATGATTCTTATAATTACTTGATTATCTATATTCCGTCAAGTGAGGTGTTATTGGATAAATCGATGAATGCAGACATAAACTAATCTCCCTAGATCCACCTGGATCTAGAACAAAACAAGATAGGACATGATGCTTTCTCTAAGTTGCTACCATTGAATTTACTACCAAAGAAGGAATAGATGACATACCTTTAGATATCACTTCCTTATATCTCTGTTGTCCCTGCTTCGCTCCAGTGCTCTTGTGAGATCATATCTGCAATGACACAAACCAACCAAAGTGAAAGAAAAAAATGTAGATTCAATGGAGACCTAAACATGTGATCAAGGAATCATGTAATAAAATAACAATGATTTTATGGGAAAGAGACATGTCACCGTATCATATTAAGTAAAAGTGGAAGATACAACCAAATTTACTTGATGTCACAAATTCCCTTTCGACGGTCCTTTTTTCCAGCACACACATACACTTGCTCCAAATTTGTATGAAGATGGTTCAAAAAATCTTGATGGACAAATGGAGGCCTCAAGCATCAATTGTAATGGGATCCTTCACACATTCTTCAGCCTATTCTTTGAGCAATTATTTTCTCAATCTTGCTTAACCTTTTCCATGAGAATTTAGTTATTATATAGGATAATATGAAGTAGTTACACCGATGAGGATGATCCCACCAAATCAGAGAAGCTAGTAGGATCACAACCATATGGATGCCACCTCACATTCCAAAAGATTCCCTTTCTAGAAACTTTGTGAAACTTCTTCCATTCCTTAGCTTCAAACGTCGTTGCACCCTGCCTTTATAGTAGCATGCGGAAATATGTTAAGCCCTAATATTGGCTCATGACCCCTTAATTGGGGCATATTAGATTAGTAATGTTATTTTATTTATGTCGACTTTAGGCCATTAGTTGTAATTATACCTCCTAGTCTCCTATATATACCAAGGAGACATTTTCATTTTGAATCATCTTGTACTTGAACATTTAGGTGGGGTAAAATGAGGTTGCCCCCTCGAAGAGGCTTATTATCTGAAATTATCTCTTTTTCAAGGTGTTGAGTACTTTTTCTGAGGATTTTCTATGCTATATTGATATTTGGTTCTTAACATATGGTATCAGAGCTCAAGGTCTTGTTGTTCCGCTGCTACATCTGAGACACCTTGGAATTTGTGCTATAACTTTTTTTCTACAATGTTTCAAAAGGAACGACTCAGAGTATATTTAGTAGATGGATCAAGGTACGTTGGGTTAAAAATTCATCTCTTGAGGTCTTATACTTTTAGAGATACAGCCTGTACAAGATAGGGTTCTGGAATGGTCCTGAACTGAGTCATTGTGGAATTTTTGCTATAAAATATTTTTTGTAACATTTCAGACCCTGATCTCTAGAGGATACTTACAGAAATTAGTAAGGTATCTGTGGTAAAAATTTTAGATTCTGGGTCATCTCAAATTTGTAGATACACCTTGTGTAAGATAGGGTATCTGACTAGTCCTATTGACTAGTCTGAAGAAGGTGTTCCAGGTAAAACAATCATAAATTCTTCCTAGAGTATCCAAATTGCATGGGAATGGTTGCATTGTATTGTGGATAGTCTATAGTATTTCGGGTGCGAGTTTTAGAATTTTATATCAATTAGTTTGTACGGGGCACACTATACAAGTGAGATCTCCTGGAAAGGAAAAAAATCAGCAAGTTGTGGGGAAGTTACCATAAATTCCACTTGGCACATCCAATTTTGATCAGACCTGTGGCATTACAAAGAAGAAATATCAAAGAAATACATAAGAGAAAGTTTCATACCCAGAAGGGCCGAAACTTGGGATATACAACAGAATAAATATTGTCTAGCAGAACCACCTCAAAATCAAGGTTCAAAAGTGATACTTAGCCAACATGCCACCCAAAAAGGGAACTTCTACACCAAATAAGCCTCTAGAAAATCCTACTTGGACTCTTGATGAAGGTGAAGAAATGCATAGGGACATAAATGAACTACAAAATAAGATGGATTCAATGGAAGCTAAGATGGATTCAATGGCAGCTAAGTTGGATACTAAGATGGATTCAATGGAAGCTAAGTTGGATACTAAGATAGATGGTTTAAAAGGGGAGATCATGGAAGTATTGAAAATTTTCGTAACAGATAAGACACCTGAAAGTGAAAATGCATCCCATGAAATTCATGACGAGGACACAAGGAAGGTGAATCAAGAATGGAGAAAATCCAACTTTGGTTTGAAGACTAACTACGTTCCTAAGATTGATATGAGGAAGTTTGATGGCAAGGACCCAATCACATGGATACTTCAAATGGAGCAATTCTTTGATCTCCATAATGTGCCACATACACAAAAGGTATGAATTGCTTCTTTATATTTAGAACCTAATCAA
>ML781315.1:13000-65429 GCA_009831015.1 Picea engelmannii | reverse complement strand
ATACCTCCTAGTCTCCTATATATACCAAGGAGACATTTTCATTTTGAATCATCTTGTACTTGAACATTTAAGTGGGGTAAAAGGAGGTTGCCCCCTCGAAGAGGCTTATTATCTAAAATTCTCTCTTTTTCAAGGCGTTGAGTTCTTTTTCTGAGGATTTTCTATGCTATATTTATATTTGGCTCTTAACAAAATACCGCGAGCTAGGCATAGAAAAGCCTGCGAAAATCAAGGATTTCCACACTGTGTACCACTATATACTTGCGACGTCATTCTAGAAATATGCCTAGTAGGGGAAAAACTTAGTCATTTTTCCCATGTAAAAGATTGTTTTAAGAGCCTGAATACATGCCTTTAGGGTCATCATTAGAGGGACCAAAATAATGTGTAACATAATGCCCCCCAAAGTATGAGGTTGGAACTTGTGACAACCAAAATACTTTATAAAATGCATGTGTGTGTCGGGAACAAGGAACGCACCAATCGGGAACCTGCAAAAAATCAAGCATCTGCATAAAATTATACCACTTCTAAGGTAGGCATTCCCATGCTTAGACTACAAATGATTTAAATAATAAATGTAATTCATGGCCACCAATCATACACCATAGATCCATGTCATCAAGACTCCACATAGCCACCAGAAATACAATGTGGATCCATGTATTAAGAAGATGAAGTTCAGACATAGCCACGAGACATACAAAGTGCATCTCTATGTCAAATACAAATCATAAATACTCCATCTCAACCAGGACCAAAATAATGAGAGCCAGGGTCTTCAACCCCATCGTCTGCAAGTACGAATCTAACAATGCGATTACAGGTTCTGAAGTCGAACATGGTAGAAACCACTTGATTACTGGTCATTGATGAAAATCATTAACAAGTGCGAGGGAAATCACCATTGATGTCAATGAATCCCAAGGTATCTTAGTACAATCCAACAAATTTTAATAAATGAGATGAATTTGAACACTCGATGGAATCTCACGATCATGGAACAATGATCTGAATCCACTGTCGAAAGCAAAGAAACCTGCCATTGAGGCATGCAGGCTCTAAGGTACTTAATGATTTCTAATTCTTCTTCCCAGATGATGAGTTGAAGTCGAAAAGAAAAGACTCATTACAGGAGGGCGTTGATGTATCCCCCATCAGTGACATGAAATAAGTAACAGATTTATGGTAGATCAAAGTATGAAAATGATTTGAAACTGACACAGGGAAGGCCGACATGGTAAGAGTTAACAATTGCAGATGGCCGACTCGAGGGAGGGATTTCTTGGACTTCTCTTGAATATATGAACGACACGAAAATAGTCTTGGCAACATTGACTCAAAGATGACGCAAGATATGAACTGGCAGAAATTCAGACAAGAGGCAAACAAATTTCCCAACCCCGATTCAAAAATATGAAAGGGGGGTGTCATGTTCAAGAGCGACTAGTAATTTCACTAACATGGTTACAGAGACATATTTCTTTACCAAATTTCCCCCCACCATTTCTGGCGAGTACCTCTTTATTTTTACGCAATATTGAGGAGGATAACATATGCTTGTTGATGTAAGCTCATCCTTAGGCCGAGTCCCTTGGAGTATATTTAACAAACCCTAAGAAGGAGTGGTTTGGTCCCAAGTGGGTCTTTCGATGTTTGTTTAACGAGTACAAAGATAGAAAACTCGAGAGTTTTTCATGTTTATAGAGTCTAAAAAACTCATTAAAGAGAACTCTCTTAGTTCCTTTTTCATAAAGTAATTCGACGAGACCGAAAAAGTGATAAACGATCGTCCATCGAATGTTTTCTTCAAATAATTTTACGAGCATGAAAAGAATAAGGTCCCTCGATAATCTTTTCATTTTTATGGAGTGCGAAAATAACTTAAAGGATACTCCATGGGTTTCTCTTTTCGCGTTTCCATGATGAGTAAGAAAAAATGACAAAAGGATACTTGGTTATGTTCTCATCGATTTTCGAGCACGAGAATGAACAAAGACTAGCCTCGAGGATTTTCTGAAAAACCCTAAAAAGTGCTAGGATATGCAACACATAGAAAAGAGAATAAAGAAGACATCCATACTGCATTGTTTAGGATGTTAGTCTTCCCACCTGCGAAAAATAAAAGACTCATGGGATCATTAGACCTTTATGTTATGATAAAACACATTAAAATAATATAAAATATTATTAGAAAAAGCAAAAAGTTGAATAAATAGGGATGAAACCTCTTATTGCTATTTCATTTGCATTTCATTCAAAACTTGTCTAGAAACCTTTTTTTTACCTTGTATTTTGGCTGTCGATTGTGAGAAGCACAAGTTACCATTCAGAAAACGGTATTCATCAACACGGTAATATCATCATCCTCTTCTTTTTCAATGGATTAAAATTCATTTATTTTGGTTAAAAAGTAATTTTTGGATGAGTTTTTGGGCCGGTAGGCTCGCGCTAAGGCTGTCACAGGTGGCTAGTATCATGACCTACATAAATCTATGATTTATTCAGGTTCCCTATGGCTCACCTATGAAAACCCCGCACTGTAATAAAATTTTGTTTGCAGCGGCCGGAAACCCAAAAAGTTATGCTTGCATTTACCCAAAAAGAATTTCAAAATCAATTTTTCGAAGATGCTAACTTCTTTTCCTCATCTCCATGTAGGTATTTGATTGCCAAAATGTTGGAATAGAGAGAATGAGAACACGAGGATGATGAATTCATGGCCTTGAATTATCCTGGCACCATCAATGCCCTTCGACAGTGCAAATTGTTAAAAAATTTAAAAATCCAGGGCATGAGAGAGCAGCTGAGGCTATTCAAATACCTGGTCCACATGTGGGACGTAGACCAGCAGGTGTTTCATGTAGGTGACCATGTTCTTTCCTTGGACATTGAATATATTTACCTCTTAACGAGGTAATCCTGTCATGGAGCACATGTGACCTTAACAGGAGGTCGAGGTGGTGGTTTGTTGATGAGAAAATACATCCGTCAGTACTGCGAACCTGAGGCCAAGAGGTGAAAAGGGAAGGTAGCCATCAGAGGTGTTTGGGATTTAACTCCCCGAACCATTTTTTTTACCATTGCATGGATGGAGAGAAGCACATCTCTGCACATGGCCCTCCAAAGTTATTTTTGGTATGTCATGGAATGGACAGAACCTCGTGTGTTCAACTGGTGTGATGGTCTTCTTCGTAGTATGAAGTAATAGTTAACCAAGAGCAAGAACGAGGACCTGAAGCAATTCGGGTATGGATCCATTTTGGTGTCTTTCTTTCTAGAAAGAGTCCCTCATTTACGCCTATGGGTAGAGTGGGGTATACTAGCACCATGAGATCCGTGAATGAAGCGGTGGTGTGATCTCATGGCACGACATGCAGTGGGCCCCATTATTAAATACAATGATGCATTCTTTGAATGGATGAGGCCACAGATATTGATGATATATGATTACACCTATGTCGGCTTGGACTTTCGAGGCGATGCCGATTAGTTCTACCTGAGAGTTTTCAGTGGGGGGACCTAGGTAAGAATTGTTTTTTGTTTTTATGGTATTTTTGTGAATTTTTTAGAATATAAGATGTTTTTTATTCTCTCTATCGGGTGACTAATCAAAAATTTTGACCATGCAGATGTAGGGCCACATCGACCTCCGAGAAATTCCCCCATTCATAGGTGAGGGGAAGCAACGGTAGTAGCAGGATGGGATGCTGACAATTATGAAGCGGTTGAGCAGAATCTAGAGGGTTTGACAGAAGACATCCCTGATATCTTGATCAACGAGATTTTGAGGCATTATCAGTGCCACATCATAGGCGTGTCTAGTTCACTCATCCGATTACTTCATAGAGTAGCATGAGCAGTATTATTCTACCATGAGCAACATCCATGATGCTATTTTGTAGAGTCCATAGGCTTCATATTTTGATATTTTGTTCTTTTGGATGGAAAACACTTTTTTGTAAAACATTTTAGCATTATATATATACATGAGGCTTTTACCGGCTTACTTTTCTTTATATACAACATGTGATGTGTGATTGGATTTATAAATGTCTCAAATGTCTATCTAACACATAATTAACTAATGCATCAGTTAACATATTCAGACATCTAGGAATGTGTTGATACTCAATATAATCACAATAACGCTCCAAGAGGAGAATTC
The DNA here is from genome assembly GCA_009831015.1 of Picea engelmannii. Taxonomy (NCBI): domain Eukaryota; kingdom Viridiplantae; phylum Streptophyta; class Pinopsida; order Pinales; family Pinaceae; genus Picea; species Picea engelmannii. Next base: position 61,261 of record ML781315.1, on the reverse strand, counting down.
GCAAATATACCTGTAACAATGTAGGACTTCAGATAGCATAGACATTACTTAGTTGTAGTACTACTATATGTGAATCGAGTCGTACAACGTAATGACGAATCCCAAGCGAAATAGCATTGATCAACAATTCGATGACTGTGCTATATTCTACGATATTATTGGTTGCACGACCGAGGAAAACACCTTGCAAATTGATAAGTTCGTTTGTAGGTGCGTAGATTTCCCAAGCAGCATAAGCTAGGTTATGAGTACTATGACTAGCACCATCGACGAAGCCAATATAGGGTAGCGAAGACACCGACATCTGGAAACCAAGCGCAACGCAAGGTAAGCAGTTGGGGGTCGCAACCAAATAATAAAAAACGTACAAAATTAGCACATAAGAGTATGATACACTAAAAATACAAGCACTCATGAAAAGATGGTCTAAGCATGGTATTTCTTCATGTAAATCCTATTTTTGGGTTCACTCAAAGGAATGCCATCATAATACACTAACTCATAAGCTCCCTTCTCTAACACTCGTTTGATGATATAAGGACCTCGCCACATCGCTTCAAATTTTCTGGCTCCTAGTAGATCACGATCTTGTTCATAAAGAAGAACTAAATCACCTTTAGAGAAAACACTCAGCTTGACATGCTTTTCGTATTGGGCTTTTACACGTTTCTTCTGGGTTTCAATAACCAAGGTGGCATCACGATGGGTTTCGTATAATCGCATAAGATACAATAGACGTTCTTACTCGATAGAGGTGTTGGGAAGAATTTCAATGGCTAGCTTCAACAATGGTATATCACATTCAATCGGCAGAATAACTTCGATACCATACACCAACTGAAAAGGCGTAAATTCCGTAGCGGACTTCACAGATGTCCGATATGCCAACAATGCTGAAAACAACATCATGTGCCAACTTGTCTTGTGAATTCCTATTATCCGTCGAAGCATAGTGATGAGAACTTTGTTTATCGCTTCAACATGGCCATTGGCCCATGGATAGTAGGGGGTTGCGTTTTCATGTCGAAGACCCAACCTTTTGGTAAGTTTGGACATCATGTAATTTTGAAAATGACTACCGTGATCAGTGACGATAGCTTGCGGGATTCTGAATCGTGTGATGATATGATTGAATATGAATATGGTTGCAGTTTTTCTGGTATAATCGAATGTAGGCATCACCTCGGCCCACTTCGTGAAATAATCCATGGCCATGATAATGTATCCATGCCCCTCGACTGAGTGAGGGTTACATGTCATGAAGTCAATGCCCCGTTTCGCGAAAGGTCCAATGGAAACTACAGGGTGTAAAGGATCGAGATGCAATCTTATTTTGTTGTTGTATGTTTGAAAAGCATGGCATTTTTGAATGGAAATAATACAGTCTTTGAATAAAGAAGGACAAAAATACCCTGCTCGTAAGATCTTTTGGGAAGTAGAATACCTGGACATATGACCACCATGTGCTCCAGAATGGCAGTCATTCAAAGATTTCTTAGCCTCATCATAGGTGAGACAAAGTCAAAAAAAGGAGTCAACCCCATGGCAATAAAGAGTTTCGTCGAGGATAATATACTGATGGACTTGGTAACATATACGATGACGGTTAGCGCTAGGAAAGTTGGGCCAGAAAGTCTGAGTCTAGAGATAAATAATGATATCTTCATACCAAAGGTCATAAGAACTAATCAGAAAAATGGATTCGTCGGGTAAAGAATCCTTTGCTACATTTTTTGTCTCAGTGAAGGGAAGGTCACATATCAATTCGACAAACACCAAGGATTTCTTAGACTTAGTTCGTTTGAACTCTAAGTCAAACTCCTAGAGAATCACTATCCATTTCGATTATTTCCCCCCTAGAAATTGGTGTGTAAGAATGTGCTACATAGGGTTGCAATCAGAAATTACAGTGGTCTTGTGTAATAGGATATAATAATGGAAACATTGGACATCTTGAAAAAACTTCGAAGGAAAATTTTTCAACATGTAAATATTTGGCTTTGGTAGTCGTGAGACTCCGACTCAAATAATAGATGACATGTTCGTCGTGTAAATCGTCTTCTTGGACTAGCACCATGGAAATGGTAGAGTCCGAAGCAGCGAGATAAAAGAAATAATCTCGGCTATAATTGGGTAGGAAAAGTAGTGGGGTATGGGTTAAAATCAGTTTCAAAGCTTCAAAGGCTTTGTTGCAGTGGTATCCCATACAAACTCAGAACCTTTCTTCAGAAGTTGAGTAAATCCAAGCGTTAACTCGGCGTAGTTTGGGATAAAACAACGTAAAAAAATTTCCTTCCCTTGCAAACTTTTCAGTTGGCGAAGTGAAGAAGGAGGAGGGAGGTTGAGGATCACCTCGATATTCAACGGGTCTACCCTGATCCCTTGACGTGAAACAATAAATCCTAGAAGTCATTCAGACTCCACACAAAAGACACATTTGTGTGGGTTTAAGAGTATACGATAGAACTGACAACAAAGAAAAATGGCTCGGAAGTGTGCCAGATGGTCACTACGATGCATGGAATGCACCGGTAAGTCATCTAGGTATGGCTGCACAATGTGCTTGATATATTGAAAATCATAGAACATGGCACATTGAAAAGTTGCATCGGCATTCTTCAAACCGAATGGTAGTTTCTGGTAGGCAAAGGTGCCCCAAGGACAAATAAAAGCGGTTTTATGTTGATCTGTGGGAAAGATGTTAATTTGATTATATCCAGAGAAATCGTCCATCAAAGAGAAGATTTCACTCCCAGTGCAATCATCGATGATCTGGTCAATGAAGGGGCTGGGAAAGTTGTCCTTAGGACAAGCTTTGTTAATATCCCTATAATCAATGCAGACATGGATCGTACCTTGTTTCTTGTTAATCGAAACTAGATTGGATACGCAATCAGTTAAATCCATGGGATAAATAAAGGTAACTTTAAGAAGTTTTTCAACCTCAAGATTCATAGAGGCTTCTTTACGAGGGTGGATTGGGTGGAGTCTTTGCCAAATAGGTTTAGCACCCGGGTACATTTTAATTTCATGTACAACAATATCGGGGTCAATACCCGACATCTCTTCATATCTCCATGCGAAGGTGTCACAAAACTCCTAAAAAAGGGACTTATATGTGACAACCTCATAAGTGGAACACGAAGCTCTGATGTGAACATTTTCGACAACTCCAGTTTTAATGGATATGTCAAGGGGGATGGTGGGTGAAATATTACTCAATTTCCCTTCATATAACACATCATGTGTAGAAGAACCGAGATATGACTGGCCCAAACTAGGGGGTATGAAAGAGCTAACTTGAGGTTGTTTCCTCCCAAACAATTGTGGATTTCCCTGGATGAGAAGGTTCCAATATTGGACTAATGATCCTGGAATGTTCTGTCCATAAGGTGGGGTAGGACTTCCAAGCAGGGGTTGTCCTCCAAGCGAGGGTTGTGTTTCATTTTGGCTATGACTTCCAAATTGAGTTTTCCCCCTAGTGTTATATTGTCCTCCAATGGGAATCTCAAAACCAGTAGTGAATGATAGAGTAGATATCCCAATAGGATTGGAGCCACTTGAGCCAAATCCTTCCAAAAAGGGAGGATAAGACCCTCTAGAGGGGACCTAGGAAGGTGTCAGAATGAAACCAACAACAACATTGTATCAAGGAGGGGTAAAAATTCCATAAACTCTGGACAGAAATTGCGTAGGAATGGGTATGGAAGTATTTAAAGCATGGCACCCATGAGGAAGAGATGGGACAGGTCTAGATGAAAGTGGTGTATCGATGGGAGCTTGGGTAACCACTGCATTCCCAATGGGAATAGTAGTAGTGTTTGGGACCATTATAGAATGGGCCATCTGAAGAGGGATGGTCGATCTAGGACCAACAGATGGTGTCTCTAAACCAACAAATAAATAGCAAGTTGTACTGTTAAAGTGATCTAACGGTATCGTAAATGTAACAGATGTCTCGGGTGGTTCAGAGATGACAAGTATATCAACACCTACCTCTGAGTTGGGAGGGTTCCGCCCAGAAGTCGGAATTTGAAATATGTCAGTGGTCCAAAAGGGATCCTTGTTTTCAGGGCCAGTAAGAAGTCTGGTTGGTATTCCAAAAGTGTCAACAACAAGTTCTCCAGAGGAATTTAGTTGGAGAATACGTCTGTCGTATCCAAGAGGTATTTGTAAAGTGTCTAGAGAATCGAAAACAATTCGATAATTTTCTAGAGAATCAGTTATTTCCGCTTGATATGGTATATTATCCTGGACCTCACTATGTTGAGGAGAGCTCTACGATGGGTTAGGAAGCAAGGTTTCAAAAACTTCTGTATCTTCTGGAGGTAGTCCTTGCATCCTACATGAACAACATGGAGGGTCGATGTTGGTTGAACCAAAAATTTTACGAAAAACATTTCAACTATGAAAACAAACATCACTCGCCAATAAAATCTAGGAATCACACCAAGCAAACAAAACCTTCTTATTTAGAAGTCATTAGTTGGTGATGAAATCCAATGTCATGAAGTCAAGACAAGAAGGGGATAGGACAAAGTGGGTGGAAACGTTACGTTGATGACCTACTTAACGAGCTTACACCTTGGTGCAAGCTCCCACACATAATCTTGGGTATACCCTCCAAGGATCCCAAGTGAGTCTGGCTAACGTCAATTCCAGGTACCGTGAAGACTTGCCCTTCCATAGTCACCTCATGTAAGAGCCTAAGAAGATAGGAAACTAAGGATACCAAGAACAACAATGATTCTTGGGGAAACAATCGACAGTCTAATCCACACCCAAAGGCAGGGTATATATCTCGAAATCAACTTGAGAGGCTTCCACTCATCATTGTGGGTATACCTTCAAGTGACCCTCATAATAAGTTCAATCTCTACATTGAGATCAACAAAGAAGGGTGAGTAACTCTACCAATCTCAATGCGACCTCAGGTTTGACCCTTGTGTGAGAAGGTCTTCCTAAGACAAAATGTTGCAAATGGAATTAAACACTCCCTATCACAAGGTGTTATTGTGTGTTTTGTTCTTTGGAGAGTGTGTCTCACAGCCTATTCCAAATCTCTAGCCTAGCTAATGTTGGTGTAAAAGAGCCCTAGAAAATAAAAATTACTATTTGATTTTTTAGATTTCGCAATATTTTTTAAGAGTTGTTGCTACCCAAGAGGGAGATGGGAATGAAACCAATGTTGTGTAGGACCTTGACCCAATAATATGCAAATAGAAATGAATGATGAAATTTTTTGATCAATGAACTCTATTTACAGCAGGGAGAAGGTATTTCCGGAATGATGTAAGCTACGAAATATACTTTCTTTTTCTTAAATAGACACAAATGTAAACAACCAAAAGACAATGCAGTTTCTCAATGTTCTCTTATTATGGACGCAATAAATTTTCTTACATATGATTACTTGAAAGAGTAAGTGACTTGAAATTATTTCTTCCTAAAACCATATCAAGGGCAAAATGAAGAAAGGACAAGTAATGCAAGAAGAAATTATACACTCAACAAGCACCCAAATCAAACTTTCAATGGAGATAAAAGTAAAAAATGACAAGAAAGTGTTCCTTCAAATGTAAATGAAAAATGACTTCTCAAATTATCAAGCAATCCAGAATATGTAATCAATCCAAAAATTCAAATCCAATCAAAGACTTTTAATTGAACAAGCACCCAGATACTAGCTCAGAGATTGTACTATTATCGATAAAAATAAAATAAAAAATATTGAAAAAAATCTAAAAAGAGGTGTTCGATCTCTGAAATCACCCAACAAAAAGTTAAACTTCCAGAAAATAGTCAAGGGCTGACATCAAAAGTCCCTCCCAGCTGATCAAAGAAAAACTGGGATTAACTGAAGATAAAAACCTAACTCAAAAAATTTCACAGGCATCGTCGCAGCCTAATAGCACATTACAGTGTGGAAATCAAGAGTTTCCGCAGGCTAGAAATAGATAGGGTGCAGAAAGTCCAGACTGAAGAAAAAAACTAGGGCACATAAATTCAAGGTTTCCACAGGCTATGTATAAAGTACAGTATGGAAGTGTCTGTAAATCAAGTAATTTTGAGAAGAGGGTAAAGGATCTAAGTGAATCTTCAAATCCAGAGAGCCTGAGTGGATCTCCCATAGACTCAGAGACTAATTTCAAGTAAAAAGGATAGGTTAAAAGAAAATGACCAACAAAAAACCACAATCGAGTCGTATCCCAAGTGGAGTTGCCAATTTTTTTATTGGATAAATCGGTGAATGTGGACATAAACTAATCTCCCTAGATCCACCTAGATCTAGAACAAAACAAGATAGGACATGATGCTTTCCCTAAGTTGCTACCATTGAATTTACTACCAAAGAAGAAATAGATGACATACCTTTAGATATCGCTTCCTTATATCTCTGTTGTCCCCGCTTCGCTCTGGTGATCTTGTGAGATCATATTTGCAATGACACAAACCAGCCAAAGTGAAAGAAACAATTGTAGATTCAATGGAGACCTAAACATGTGATCAAGAAGTCATTTAATAAAACACTAATGATTTTATGGGAAAGAAACATGTCACCGTATCATATTAAGTAAAAGTGGAAGATACAACCAAATTTCCTTGATATCGCAAATTCCCTTTCGGTGGTCCTTTGTTCCAACATACAGATACACTTGCTACAAATTTGTATGAAGATGGTCTACAAAAGATTGATGGACAAAATGGAGGCCTCAAGCAGAAGTTGTAATGGGATCCTTCACACAGTCTTCAACCTATTCTTTTAGCAATTCTTTGCTCAATCTTGCTTAACCTTTTCCATGAGAAATCCATTATTATATAGGAGAAGATGAACTGGTTACAGGGATGAGGATGATCCCACCAAATCAGATAAGCCAGTAGGATCACAACCATATGGATGCCACCTCACATTCCAGAATATTCCCCCTTTCCTTAGCTTCAAACGCAACCGCACCCTGCCTATATAACAACATGTGGAAATCTCGTGAGCCAGGCATAAATCAGCATGCAGAAATCAAGGATTTCTGCACTGTGTACCACTATATACCTGCGACGTCATTCTAAAAATATGCCTTGTAAGGGAACAACTCAGTTATTTTTTGCATGTAAAAGATTGTTTTGAGAGCCTGAACACATGTGTGTAGGTTTGTCATCAGAGTGACCAAAATAATGTGTAATATGAGGAATATAGTAACCCTAAACAAAATAGGTTTCCAATATTTACCCTTTAATCTAAAGAGGTGTATATGAGTCCTTGAAGAGAGATGAAATATGAAAGTGTGCAACTGGAATATGGAAGTGGACAACTGCCAATGGCTAAATGTGCTCTCTTTATCTAGTGGTTTTGGGATGACCACAAACTGAATGGATAATAGAAGTTGATGTCTTATACTAAATAGTGATGGTGGTTTAAGGAGGACCACAAACTATGGAACTTGGATCTAGGGATCAATGGTTTCTAGAAAATTTCCTAAGTTAGCTAGAATCTCTAAGTTGATGTCTTTTACTAATTGGACGTGCTCTCAAATGTTGGTTTAAAGATGACCATAATTTTTTTCTTGAAAAAGTTGAATATATTCTACCAAGTGGATATTTAAGAAAAACCACAAACCATTGTCTAGGAGAAGCTAAAAGTATTATACTAAGTGGTGGTTTAATGGAAACCACAAACCGATTAGGTGGTTTTAGGTGACCAAAAATTGAATCAATCTCGCTTGTCACTTCTCAAATTATAGGACTTCAAAAATTGAAGCATGATTGTCAATCCATGATGTTGTTCCCCCTTGTCAGGGACAAGGTGAGAAGATGCAAATATATATAGAGGAAGATGTGTCAATACTTGAGAATTAATTCTACGATATGAGTAAGATATCTTCTTGACTATTGATGATGATTTCTAAGAAGTCATCCACCCACAATGGTTCTTTATTCTTCCAATTAAAACATTTGTCTAAATGGTGATTGTTCTTTCCACAATTCTCACAAGGATGAAGATAGAAGAACTAATATTTCATGTGTCCAACTCACTGACAATGTTGGCTTTTATAAATCTTCTCTTGAAATGGAGGAGGTGAATATGAACTCTTTTGAAGCAATCCAACACTCTCGAAGTGGATCAGTTTGGTATAATATGAAATATGAAACATCACTTTATTTTCATATCTAATATCAATTCGATGCTTTTTGTGCATGATTTATTCCCAAGGTTTGGTGATTGGCTTGGAAAGGGAAGGATGAACTTCATCTTCATCCATATCTGAAGCTTTCTCACTAAGTTGTTGGTATGAACAAGCATCATCATCTTCATCATATTCAAAAAGAGGGTTCTAAATAAGGACTAGTTCATAATGTCAAATATTATTTCACTCAAGTGCATCATGAAGAAGTCAATTCTGAGTTTGCAGCAGTGCTACTTTGTCTTGTGAAACTTGCAAGTAGGTTACAACTCACCATAGAGTTGCTTTGTTAGTGGTGATTTTATGGTCCACAGAAGAGACTATTAGAGTGTTCAATAACTCTAATAGTTCATCCATTATAGCCATCTAGAAATACAATTAGACCTCACATTGTTTCTTTCAACTCCATTCTTTAACAATAAAACTCAAAAATGTAAACTTAAGAAAATAAGGGGTGTCGACATCTACCAAAAATGCACCCATTTACAGATAAAACACAAGTAAACTTAAAAAAAAGTTATATGCAAGTATATCTTGATTATGGAGTTGATTGGGTTAAAATCCCACAAATATCACCATCATCCTCCATGTCAAGCTTAGTTATTCCTTCAAATCATGTTCAAATGCTAAGTGTGCACCACATATACAAAATCAAGTGAATGAAGCATTAACTATTATAAATGGAAGTTGGAATATGTGTAGTAGTCAAGATGGATCCCTTGACCTTTGTGCATGAGTCTGGTTGGTTGATAAAGACAAAAAACTATTCTTCCATACTTACACCAAGTAGCAAATTATGAACATTTTTGGTATCGCCAAAAAATTGCTCATACAAATACAAACAACTGATGAAGAAACAATCAACACAAATACATCATACAATCAATAATTACAGGAGGATCACAATCAAAATTGGCCAGATAATCACAAAACTATGCAAACAATATCTTGAGTTTCCACGCACATTTAACAAAGACAACGCTCGCACATCCACACACGATAACACATTGTACAACGCACATAGTGCGTGGGATGCACAACTGACAATCAAGAAATTTGTGCGTATGTAGAAATGATTCATTGATGATTTTGATTGGGCCTCAACCACTTCTGGGATGAATTAGATCTCGACCATACCCTAAAATCACCCTAAAATTTCACCTTGGGATCATTCAAAGGATGGTAGGTACCTTCAAAGGCCTCCCCATTCACATTTGAAACTACTTGTAAAATATCTAGCAATCCTCCTATAAATAGAGGATCATTGTATGCAAAATAAGAGAAAGTTCATTGTAGTGTTATGTTGTTCAAATCTTCTTAGAGAAACCATTTCTTCTCTCAAGAACAATTTGAGCAAGTATATCAAAGGAAAACCTTTCCACCTCTTAGGAATCATTTTCCATACATTTCTTCACCATTCTCAAGTTATAATATGAGAGTAGAAGATCTATATTGAGGGATTAAAGAGCCCTGCCTTAAGAGGAATAGGGGATTCACAAGTCCCACATTTCTCCTCTTGGTGTTCTCAAATTAATAAGACTAGTGTCTATTGGATACCAACTCTTTCTGTTCAATGACTTTCATCTCTTGTTGATAGTTGTTTAATTCATGTTTCTTAGTTTATTAGTTTCTTTTGATTTGATATATGTTTCATTTTTTTCAGGTTTACTAATATGATAACCATTGTTAGTGTTGTTTAGCTAGTCCAACTAAACAATCAAGGGTCCTCTTTTTTCTCATCTAAGTGACAAAAAGAACCCAATAATTTGGCGACCATACTGGGGATTGAGGATCAAATTCCTACCCCTTTGGACTCTTAGACCTTCTATTCTCACTCTCCTGTGTTTGCAAGGTTCAAAACCAACTCAACCTACCCTTCAGACACTACAATCCATCCCTATGTTGGAGGATTTCATTTTAAATTTTCGGCCCTCCATTTTCTTACGTGCACGCAAGTTCAACAAAAACAGTTGTGCGGTGTGCATGGGACTACGCATCTGTGTCCTTTTCATTTCGCATGATATGTGCACTTTGCACAACGGATTATGTGAAAATACATGCAAGATCTCTTTTTCACCACATTATGAATCCTCCATTCACTTACCACATCAGGTATGTTGATGGTGTTAGTCATTGGAATCAAAATATTGTTTCGGCACCTTTGGCTATTTGCACCTCGGATTATGTACTACTTCACTCCAACAGTATATGCATCGGGCCTGCCACCAACAACCAAGATGAATATGTTGTTGTCATTGGCCACCTCTCAGAGGTGAGTCACCTCCCTATTTGTCACTTAAGCATCCCCTTAGATTGTCAGCTCATTGTCCCAAAGTTGAACAATGTGTATCACGTCCGTGATCCATACTTATACCGCAAGTAAGTGCAAGTTAAACTTCTATCAAACAATTCTGAGTCAATCACATTTACTCATATTTCTAGAAGCCTAAAACAATTTTCAAATCATATAGTTAATCAAGTCCTAGATTGACATTTATCACATTAACATACATTTTAACATAATTCATCATCCATAAAGCAAGTAAACAGGAATAAACATTACACACATTTACCAAACCATTAGAAGCATCATCGAAAGGTCTACTCATGTATAGATTAAAAGATTTCATACATGTTTTTGATACAAAAATATATGACCTTCCTTAGCCCCATGCACAAAATATACCCTCAGTATATACAAAATGGGATTTTAGAGACTCGTATACATAATATAAAAATGGCCCACACCCATACATGCTCCAACCTTTATGGATCTACTAGCCCTAAAATATCACCAGCCCGTGGGTCCAACAATCAACCTACAAATGGGGTACCCACATATGCACTACTCTAATATCTTCTTGTCATGGATATGCAACCACCTTTCCTATGGCACTCCATCCAAAATCACCTCTAGACGCCTCCACAAGTAATATACCTCCTAGACGAATCATTCCATATTATTTTTTGCCTTGACACATGATGGAACCACTTGAGGAGCCTATGATAGCCACGCCCATGGATCATCATATCATTGGGGCCTCTACGCCCAACCCTCACCCTCCCACTCCTCCTCTGCAACCCGTACAAAATCGGTCTCTCGCCCATTGGGCCCAACATCTTCATAAATACAAAAAAAGGTTGTATCAATATTTCTGACATCAAGTATTTAAAATCAAAGAACATCTAAATACACAAAGTACAATAAACTCGCCTCGGTGATCCAACAATTCACTAGTCGGTAGACACATATCCGGGTGTTGATGAAAGTCTATCCCATGATATGGGAAATTCAGTATAATTTGAGAGGTTTGCTGCCAGATCCCTAGAAATTCTAGGTAAAATAACAACCCACCTCGACACTAGCCTAGAGAGGAAGAAAATGTGCCCACCCTCTCAGGTGTAGAAGAATCACCCTCTCCAAGATAAATAAGATCATCACCAACCCAAACACAGAGTCTTTGATCGTAGAAAAGAAACATATGTCCAACTACTATACCATGCAATCCCACATCAAGTGATCCCAGGCATACATCCTCCAATCCATCATTGGCTCTACGATCTCCATGTTCACCCAAGAGATGCGTTGGGTCCCCAACGATCCAAAAATCCATACGATCATCGCACAAAAAATCTGCATCTCCAATGAGTCTATAGAAGCTAGATACTAATAGATCCATTTCTCATCACCGTAATCCCCGAACAATGCTAGTCAACCATCACGGCTACCGTCACCCCTGGATGAATCCTCAGTGGCATAGGTAACTCGGTGACCCGAAAAGGGAGCCCATTGATAAAGTAGATGTCAATTTATATTGTAATATGAACAATGCACCCTTACACCTCAAATAACTGTCGCTCTGGCCACCACATCCTGAGGATATACTCTAGTAGGGCATCCTGTGAGCGGATCAGTGAGTAATAAAAAAACCAGAGTAATCCAACTCAAGAAAAATTCCTTCAAATACATGGATCATCCCCTACATCCCTTCGCAAAGCCTTCGAGTCCTGCTCACACCACTGAATTGACATAGTGGTTGTCCACTTAGTCACCTGCATCAAATCCAAAAATATTCATTTAGTTTTTCTCACCAAAAAATACCTAAACACTCACCAAAAATCAGAATTTACCACCCAAACGGTTGTCCCCCCACAATCGTGCACATTTTCAGTATTGTATCCATTACATTCACACTCATCAGTATGACTATCCATTCCATAGTCACACAGTTACCATGCGCCAAATCCAACAATAGGCGTGCAATCCATGTGCGGTTGTACTCAATATAATCGCGCACATGTACACAATTGTTACTTTAATAGTTGACTGTTACTTTAATAGTCATGCACATGTGCAGGGCTATCCATTTTATAGTTGTGCTGAACCAAAACCCCCCTCTGCATGATAATAAACATGATACATGTGCACATCTTTCTGGGGGATATTGAGAGAGTCGTGCATTATGTGCTTGGATGGATCAATATTACCTTCTCACATGTGCACTAACATTAAGGTTTCTATAGCATGGCCCCTCCTACCCAGTGATAAAATCGATCATATGACCCCCAACCCTATAAAAAAATACCTAACCTATGCAGGAGGTTCTTACGGCTTTCCTGGCTCTCTCGCAAGTCAAATATGGGTCCGAAGGCTCTCGTAGCAATAAAAAACATTTAGAAGTGCCAATCGTCGACCTCCACATAAACAAGTACAAATGAGGTGTCAATGTGGGTCCTCCATCCATATATATGCCCCTTTCGCTAACTTCCTCATCTTCATTCGAGAGCTCAAGAGATCCGTTTTCTACACCATTTGCACCATCGAGATCCTAACTTTTTCACCTTCAGCATGGTACCATCGGTTACTCATTTCATCACTAATCCTCGGGGATCCCTTTTTGCACCCTCGACCCAGGTATGCATACTTCTCAAACATTTAATTCTTACATAATTGTCATATGTACTTCATCTTCGGATATGTTTCGCATCGGGTATTTGGTTTTGTACATGCAGGTACATTCATCAACCTCATTAACACATTCTGTCTAGACTGCTCAACATCCCCTTCAAGTATATGATCACAACTGGCATACACTCATTCCCTCTGCAAACAATTGTGTATCCCAGTAATACCGCTTGAAATTTATCCTTAGGATCGCCACACCCGGCTCTACGGTACCATCACCTCCATTTCATTCAGGTACTGTCAGCCGATAACATTCTAACTGCCATGAGTTGTCCGAATTATCTTTACCCCTTAGCATATTGACCCTCATGATGTTCTATCCATTAGGCTCGGGAGTCCTAGTAGTGTTACATCCCATAGTAAGAACCTCATATTTCTTCCTCATCATCATGCTAACCACCCCATTATGGACTCCCACATCCTATTTTTGGTTACCTTAAATGCACCTCTGCATTATCATTAACCCTTCATATCATCCAACATCAATTTCCCATCTACAATTTCATTATCCATCCATCTACCTAGTATAGAAACCCACCGATGGGCCCCCCACCCTTCATCAATTACATTCCCTACTTGTGCCCCACAAGGCAAAGTCCAACTTTACTAGGACACCCGTTTCTATACATTTACTTTCAACTTAATTGTTCTTTATTTATTTGTATAAAGCACATTCCAAGTTTCAACAGGTAGCATAGATTTTTTCCATTGCAATAGGTGGCATCATTTTCCTTGGCACACAACAACCCTTGTCTCCCTTGTTTGGGGCATGTCGTTTTCATCACCATATTTTCAAAGCTATCCCTACCATAGACAAATATCGACTATCAACGACACCCTTGTCATCAATTTCTATATTTTGACATATCCACTCCTTTGCATTTGTACACATTCAACACAGTTTACTTAATATTTGGTCGTCCCCCTGACACCATATCATATTTTATGATTGTTTCCATCATCTCGTTTTCCCCAACAAAGGGAAGTTCTATGATACCATATAGTTTGATATTTTTCCATGTCACTAGTTCATCCATCTTTCCTCCATACAATCCCCGATAACATTTTGATCAAATCAACATCAAGAAGCCATTTTCTTCTTGCAGTCGGGCCCCCTTCCCTGTCAACATCAACACAAATTTACAGGAAGGTGGTAGTTTCTAGGCTCTCATTCCCATATCAATCAGCAGTCTCAGGCAGAACATAAAAAGTCATTATTGATTTATGATTTCGTTGATCCCCATAACATTCGACTCCAACAAAGTTTCATGTTACAGTGGGTCTTACTATGCGACTGTTGTAGTTTTCTGGTCATCGTTGAAGACCTATAAAGTTGATATGTCATCAATATCTCTGAGTTATCGAAAGCTTACACCATTTTCCATTTCTCACTTCAGAGACAGTTTCATCTACAGAACTATCATTGACTGTTATTGACACCCCTGAGGGCGATGCAGACATCCACTTCATCAACAATTTTCAGTTACAATCATATTATTATGGTTTCATAACACGAGCATAGGGCATGCCCGCCTCGTTTGTACACAACTTTTCTTTTTAAGTTTTCAAAGAATGTTGGCTTTAGTTAGAATCCTCTTTTCCTACGATGGGCCGCTCTCACCATCCCTCTTATCATAAGCTACAAAGTTCTCTCCTATTCTTATGGCAATTTTAGCAAAAGGCAACATTGATGTATTTTGGCTATACATATGCTACTAACTTCACACATTAGGGAGCATCTATTATCACCAAAAAATTGCTCATACAAATACATACAACCGATGAAGAAACAGTCAACACAAATACAACATACAACCAATAATTATAGGAGAATTACAATCAAAATTGGCCAGATAGTCACAAAACTATGGTGCAGACTACATGACTAGCAATTAAGAAACCCGCGTGGATGCGGAAATGGTGCATTGATGATTTTTTTTTAGCCTCAACCACTTATGGGATGAATTAGATATCGACCATACCCCAAAATATCCCTAAAATTTCTCCTTGGGATCACTGAAATGATGGGAGGTGCCTTTAAAGGTCTCTCCATTCACATTTGAAACTAGTTGTGAAATATCTAGAAATCCTCCTATAATTAGAGGATCATTGTATGCAAAAGAAAAGGAAGTTCAATGTAGTGTTATGTTGTTCAAATCTTCTTAGAGAAACCATTTCTTCTTTCAAGAACAATTTAAGCAAGTATACCAAAGGAAAACCTTTCCACCTCTTGGGAGACATTTTCCATACATTTCTTCACCATTTCAAGTTAGAATAGAAGAGTAGAAGCTATATATTTATGGATTCAATATCCCTCCCTTAGGAGGAATAGGGAATTCACAAGTCTCACATTTCTTCTCTTCATATTCTCAAATTAAAAAGACTAGTGTCTATTGCATACCAACTCTTTGCGTTCAATGACTTGCATCTCTTGTTGATAGTTGTTTAATTCATGTTTCTTGGTTTATTAGTTTCTTTTGCTTTGATATATTTTTCATTGTTTATAGGTTTACTAATTTGCTAACCATTGTTCTATGTTGTTTAGCTAGTCCAACTAAGCAATCAAAGGTCATTTTTTTGCTCCCCAAGTGACAAAAGGAACCCAACAATTTGATTTATGCAATGCCACTAAAACATATGCAAGTATAAATACCATCAAAGAATATTCATGCAAGAAGTGCCTTAATTGTTTTATCCACGATAGTGTTCTAGATCAATTAATGTGTTTCTAAAGGATGACCTTGTGGATACTTGCAATCCTGGAGACCATGTCATGGTTGTAGGAATTTACGAAGGAATTATGAATAGGTGATATCAAAGTGATGATGGTTGGTGATGTCTTCCCTCATGCACCATAGAAATATGGACCAGGCAATATGAAGATTCAAAATATTTTTTGAAATGGTGCCAACTAATTTCCCATGGATTTGGATATGGGAAGATTTCTTGGATCCTATTATTCTCCTTCAATTGAGGCAAAATCAACTAAAAATAAAATATGTATAGGTGCACATTAAATTATTCAGTTTTGTGTAATTGTGGGCTACATGCTATAAATCTATGTAAGCCTGTAGAGGAAAATAGAGAATGTGAGAGAAGGTTGTAAGCATGTTTGATTGTTTTAATTATCTCTTGAAAAATAAAAATATCGATTATCATCATTACCCCATTACCCTATGACTGTTTTCGTTTAAAGAATTTTACCACGTAAATTGATGTGTTCTTTGTGTATGATTGTTGTTATCTTGTGTTTTTTTCCATTAGGATCAATTTGTGTAATTTGTTCCGCTGCTTAACAAGTGGTATGAGAGCTCAAAGTTGAACAATCTGAGAGCAAAGGAGAAAGACTTATCCAGAATCAAAATCACAGAGGAAGTCACTGGTCACATGGCTCGCTACCGTAAAGAGGATTTTCGGTCAAACACACCGGAAACATAAGGTTGATGGATCAAAGTCATGATAATATGTCTCATACTTCCGATCTGCAGGATTTTTCAGGATCATCGCTCCATAAGGCTTGTTAGAGGTGCGATAGTAAAGGATTATCGCTCCTCACGTCATACAAAGGGAACGATGATGGAAATAAGCTTGTGATCATCACAAATATCGCCTAGTGCCTGGAGCTATAGTTTCTTTTCATCGCTAAATAATCGCCTAGTTCCTGGAGCTATAGTTTCTTTTCATCGCTAAATATTTGTGGGGGAGCGATAATCGTAGAACACCGGTTAATATGCATAAAGCATGAGGTATGAAAGCATAAATTTTTTTAATTATGCACAAGACATATTGTGTGAAGGATAACCTTTATGGTGGATTTGACGTGGATGTTTGTTTTCTTAAACGGTTTTAAGGCATACTATATATATATTAATTTTTATTTTTATTTTTCGTGGGAGGGGGATTTAAACCTTTTAATTAATAATTTTTTGGAGTTCAACCTTGGAAATATAAGATTGTTCCTCTATATATTAAAATATTAGTTGTATAAGTTGTGGTTTAAAATATTAGTTGTATAAGTTGTGGTTTGGGAGTTTGTGTTAATGTTAAAAGTATAGAGTTCAAAGTTTGAGGTAGAGAAATTCAATGGGAAAAATAACTTTGAGTTATGGAAGCTCAAGATGTGGGATCTGTTTTTGAAACAAGAATTGAAAAATGCATTGTTGACAAGTCAAAGAAACCTGCAGATATGTCGAAGGCGGATTGAGAAGATTTGGATGCAAATCTCTTAGTACCATTCATTTGTGTTTGGAAGATGAAGTTTTGTTTAAATTTGTTGGAGAGGAAATACCAATACTTTTATGGAGAAAAATGTAAACACTATATATGACGAAATACTTACAAACATAATCTACTTGAAGAGGAAGTTATAAAGTTTTCAAATGAAAGAAGGTACAAAAATTGTTGACCATTTAAATACTTTCAATACTCTTACATGTCAATTGACTAGTATGACAATAAAATTCAAAGATGAAGATAAGGATTTTGTGGGAGCTTTGCTATTTGAGGAAAGACTAAGGACATGTCTAGAAACCCTAACATCACAAGCAATGATGGCTAGAGATCGATCTAAAGAAAGAGGCAAAATCAGAGAGGTACATCAAGATCTAAGTCAAAATGCAAGAAAAGTAAGTTAAAATGTTGGTACTATAACGAATCTTAGGAATGGAGATACACAAAGAAAGGAAAAATGGTAAGTTATGGTTATCACAACAAAAGTATGTGGAGAAAATACTTATGAGGTTTGGAATGAATAATGTGAAACCAATAAAAATCCCTTTGGCTTCCCATTTCAAGATTTCTTAAGTTTATGTCATAGTAATTATGAAGAAAATGTATATATGTTAATGCAGTAGGGTAGGCCAAATATTTCACATGCATTTGGTGTTGTATGGGTAAAGAGCATTGGGAAATAGTGAAATGGGTGATTCGGTATCTTAGCAGCACAAGTGATTATGGTATCACCTATAATGATTCCAGTGATTTAGTGTGTAGTTTTGTTGATTCATATTTTGTAGGCGACTTGGACAAAAAAAATCAACTTCACGATATGTATTTACTCTTGTAGGTGGACTTGTTAGTTGGATCTCAAAGCTTCAAAAAATAGTTGTTTTGTAGCTTGCCAGGTGAGTTTGGAAGGATGCAAGAGAAGGTGAAATTATTCTGTGATAGTCAAAGTGTTATTCATTTGGCTAAAAATCCAATTTATAGAAATAAGACAAAGCATATTCCTATTAAATACCATTTTGTAAGACAACTTATTGATGAAAGTGGAGTGGCTCTCAAAAAAGTTCATACTCAAGAGCAGACATGTTCACAAAACCAATATTGTTAGAGAAGTTGCCATGGTGCTTGGCTTCACTTCGCTTAGCTTGGCTTGTAGGAAAGGTTATGAATAAATTTTGGGATGATATTTATGTAAATTGTTGTCAAGATGGAGATTGTTGAAATAGTGCCAACTAATTTCCCATGGATTTGGATATGGAAAGATTTGTTGGCTCCTATTATTCTGACTTCTATTGTGGGAGATATGTTATAAATCTATGTAAGCTTCTAGAGGAAAATAGAGAGTGTGAGAGAAGGTTGTCACTGTGGGAGAGATGCTATAAATCTATGTAAGCCCGTAGAGGCAAATAAAGAGTGTGAGATGCTATAAATCTATGTAAGCCCGTAGAGGCAAATAAAGAGTGTGAGAGAAGATTGTAAGCATGTTTGGTTGTTGTAATTATCCCTTGAACAATAAGAAAACGGATTATCATTGTTGGGTGGATGTTTCCTTTAAAGAGTTTTACCATGTAAATCTTTATATTGTTTGTGTGTGATTGTTGTTTTCTTGTGAATTTTTCCATCAATATCTATTTGTGTTGTGTTGTTATTTTTTCCATCAATATCTATTTGTGTAATTGCTTCAGATAGACACGCACAACTTAATTGTTTACTGGAGCCATGCCACATACAATCAAATAATACAATGAAGATCACGCTACAATGTGAAACTTTTAGTTATTTGCAACTTCCTCCAACATTTCTATCCACATTTGGTCTGATTTTCTTGGTTCTTGACAAAACTGATGAGCAGACTAATCGACGCCTTGCCATAGATCTAGTTCGGAATGTTATTAATGGGGTTGTGCGCTTTACATCGTTTTTGTTTCCCAGGGAGACATACGCTTGTTGCATTCTCTTCTATCCTTTTACGACAGTGCACCAAACACAATCCCAAGAGCCATTCAAGCGACTGAGTTCTGCAGAACTTAAACCAAGTTTTCTGGAAACATTCGACTTTCGCTTCCAAAATGCCACCACAACACGTATTTGCTGTCCACCAAAAAATGTTACTCCACAAACTTGATGCACAAGTGTCCAAACCCTAACCCTAATCCGCATGGTATCCATTATAATCCTTGATATGGCAATACGATTGGGTAGACGTGTACCCAATGAAATTAACGCCTCGTTGAAATCAAGTGCACTCATTTACAAGAGTAGATTATGATTCGACAATGCATTAATTAAATGACGGTAGATTGTAGAAGAATCAGAAGCTCATGAAAGGCATGTGCGGAATTATTGTCAATCATGCAATCTGTTATTCGAATTAATTCTGTCTACAAGAATAGATGTCTTCGTTGTTGAGACATCTATTCTCATGAGATATCATGTTTGGCCTTGTCTCTGAACATGTCCATGGTATTTGTTGTTCGACTCTTCATGATAATATTCCTCCAGAACCGAGATCATATTCAAATGGTGTGCGATGTGGATGCCATCGAATAGAATGTTACAACATCTGCATACTAAGAACAAATGGGTTACACTTTTGATGCTCCCAAAACCAATCTCCGTCAGATGATTGAATTGCTGATTGCTACTGTGAGGAATCCAAATTTGCTGATTGCTAGTGTGAGGAATCCAAATTTTCTTGACTGAGCTATTAAAGAACAACCAGCAAAAGTGAAATCAAAGATAGAAGAAATTTTGAGTCATCCTCAAAGTTTGATTATGTAGGAACTCTGTTCATATGGCTATTCTGATGCATTTAGAATTCCTCTTATGACTCTTGAATATGCTCTAAGATTGAATGACACTATTCTAGAGGAGATTGTCACAGAAGATTGTAATACAAACCCTAGCAAGAAACCAGAAAACAACACGTAGAATTCATTTTCTGGTGATAAATATCAGAGAAACAAAGCAGGCCGATGTGTACAAAGAATATGCACTGGAAGTCAATATGTAGATGAGGGTGAACACGTTACCTAGCAGAGGGACAGGGAGGCATATATGACACTAAAAAGTGCGCCCAAGAAAGACATGCAAGCATAGGGGCGCATATTGGCACGTAGAGAGCCCGAGAGAGCCATTTTGTACATAGGAGGAAAGGAAACGCTCATGAACATAGATTGAAAGACCTCAGGGAATCTGAGATGCATTGTTAGATGAGGCAGAAAATAGCTATGACAACTACAATAGGGTAATTGAGGCTAAAGATTATAGGTTCTTGTTAGACGAATTGGGAGAGGGTAATTGGGGCCTAAAGATTATAGGCACTCTTACACACGAATTAGGATAAAGGTGAAGGTATATTATTCATCAATATGATACATTAATATGATACATTTATTAATACATGATATTGAAATTTGAATTCCTATTTCAAGATATCTCTTAGATTTTTAGGATAAAGGTGAAGGTATATTATTCATCAATATGATACATTTATTAATATATGATATTGAAATTTGAATTCCTATTTCAAGATATCTCTTAGATTCTCAACAATAGTTATAACCACATAACTATTCATATTCCATCTTCCATTAGGTAAGGTATACTGATTGGATTTCACACTTTACAAGGAATTCTAACCCTTCTCATCTTAAAATAGCTGGCTTTGCTGTTTTGAATTTACAACATCTTAAACTTTGAAATCTATTGGTAGCACTAAGAAAAACTAAGGTCCGTACACCCAAGATGTTTCCTTTGCAAACCCTCCCTTCAAGGGAGGGGATATTGAAATCTATTGCTAGCACTAAGAAAAACTAAGGTCCGTACACTCAAGATGTTTCCTTTGCAAACCCTCCCTTCAAGGGAGGGGATATTGAGGATGGGGTTGTAAAAAAACTGGTTTTGCATATCTTTCAAATACTTCCATTAATTTTGTGCTAATAAGATACATGATCTTGTTCCATAGTTATTCTATCATCTATGATGGTTCTGTAGATTTAGTTTGTAGTTATGTAGGTTTAGATTTTGCAGGTGATTTGGACAAAAGGAGATCCACTTCAAGATATGTCTTTACTCTTGCAGGAGGACCTGCTAGTTGGATGTCAAATCTTCAAAACGTAGTCACTTTATCCACTATTGATGCAGAGTATATGGCTTCTTCACGTGCATGCAAGGAGACAATTTGGTTATAGGGTTTATTGGGTGAGTTTGGAAGGATGCAGTCAAAGTTCTTTCATTTGGCTAGAAATATAGCCTATCACAGTAAGAATATTTATGTTAAGTGTCATTTTGTAAGACAAGTTGTTGATGAAGGTGGAGTGGTTCTGGAAAAAGATCCATACAAAAGTGAATTATGCAGACATGTTTATGAAAGGGCATGATGTATTAGGCAAATTTTTGTAAAGGTGGAGATTGTTGGAAACATGCCAACTAATTTCCTCATGCAGTCACATGCATATGCATGCATCTATGTTAATCTGCATGCATGCAATCTATTTATGAACTGTTCGTGTAACTATGTGATATATTCATGATAAGTCTGTGTAACTGAGTGATAGATACACAAACTGATAGATGTTTGATCTAGGTGGATATCCGTGGCCACCCACATTTTCCAAATGTCTCAAAACGACTTTCTGACAATTTTGGCAATTTACTATTTTTAGCTGGTTTTAACTTTCGGGGCCATTTTGAGGGCCAAAAGGAAGGTTTTTCGAGATTGTAGTTCTCAATGATATTCAAAGGCATAATTGAGCCCCCAAAATGAATCTCCTCGATGATACCTTTCCAACGAGCTATCACACGCCTAAAACGAAGATCGTATGCAAAAGTTACGACCCCGTGAAGTTGATGTACTTCTTTACCCAAACGGGGCCCACATGACTTTTGGCGCTTCATCTCCCAGGGTTAGGTTTTTGGATGTCTAGGGTTTTGGGCATTCCTGGTTATTGTAAAAATGCCTTTAGAGCCTCATTGTAATCATCTTCTTGCAAATGCGAGTAGCCGTCACATCTCTTCTCAGAGATAAGATGCCACCATTCTAGCTAGTCTT
Source organism: Picea engelmannii (assembly GCA_009831015.1). Lineage (NCBI taxonomy): Eukaryota > Viridiplantae > Streptophyta > Pinopsida > Pinales > Pinaceae > Picea > Picea engelmannii. The sequence goes on along the minus strand of ML781315.1, from coordinate 38,841 downwards.
TCACTCTGTATTTTTTATAGTTTCTGTACATTTCTTTCATTAATAGAAATCGTGTATTACTGTATATCTGTGTTTATGGTTGCATCTCTGATACATTTCTGTTATATTATTGAATATCTGCAATATCTCTGTGCATTTCTTTATTATATCTCTGATCTCATTTTGTGCCGAAAATAATCCGGATCAGTGGTATCAGAGCAGGTTGCTCTTGATCATTTTTTTTTCAGTGCATGTCCCCGACGAGGTCCGAGTATAGCAAGTTGGGTCTCGATCTTGTCTCTCTTGAAGACAATCTCTCTCGCACACCCAAGAAACCCTCAATGGCGAAATAAAAGAAAATCGACGAAGCAGGCAATCCTATCAATCTGTTGCTTGAGCAAGCTCTCACGCGACATAGGGACGAAATGATGGAGAATTTTTCCCACATCCTTCAACGCGTGCCGATAGCATCAAGAACATCTTCATCAAGCGACCACTTTGGAGGCACCTCACCTTTCAAGGTACAAGTTAATTTTGATATTTCTGTATTTGAAGGACAAATAGATGCAGAAACCCTAGAAAAATGGTTAACTCTACTGGAAGGTTATTTCTCTGTTCGCAATTTTTCGACAAAGAAAAAATCACCTTTGCACTCCTTAAAGCTCTCCCTCATGTCAAACATTGGTGGGAAACTTACTGGGAGCAAAGTTCCACAGAGGAGTCTAGAATATATGGGGTCGATCCCACTTGGGATTTTTTTGTGGATGCGGTAAAAGAACAGTATTACCCTATTGGCAACTATGAGGACCAGTACATGAGATGGACCACACTGCGGCAAGAGAGGGGCCAAGCAGTTCGGGAGTTCACCAATACCTTCCATACCTTGCGCACCAAGCTGGGTATCAAAGACTCCGAACAACATTTGGTTCTGAAATACCGTGGGGCTCTACACAGATACATCCAAACTGAAATGGATTTTCTGGACATCTCATCACTCAGTGCTGCTTATCGATATGCTGTTAAAATTGAGTAGAAATTTAAGCACCAGAACAAACGAGAATTTGGGTCTGCAAATCCGCAACAACCAAAGTATGAAAAAGACGGCCCTAACAAGCAGTCTCCCGAAAACCAGTCTAAGACACAAGAAAAGAAGGGTCAAGGGAAGACAAAGAAGGACACTGAAAATTGGTGCGAGTTCCACAAAAGCCCCTGGCACAACACTGATGAATGTTGCTCAAAACAGTCATTGGTGGTCGAGATCAAAGGCAAAGAGCCGAACCCTGATTCAGAATTTGATTCTGAAAATAATGGTAAAGGACAAATCATTGACGTAGACCCCACTGCCATTGTCGGGACCGCAACAATTCAACCAGAAGATCCAACAGATCCTAAAGAGGGGGAGCGCCTTTTTCATTCACAGATGTGGGTGAAGGGGACCCGGCTACATTTTATTGTTGATAGTGGAAGCCAGAAGAACCTTATCTCAGCAGAGGTCGTCAAACAGTTGGGATTGTCGACAACACCACACCCGCAACCATACAACATTAGGTGGCTTCAGCAAGGACGAGATCTCCATGTTAACCAACAGTGTCGATTGTCATACGACATCCAACCCTTCAAGGATGAGGTATTATGTGATGTTGCCCCACTGGATGTCTGTGATGTTCTCTTGGTCCAACCATATATGTGGAGATGCCATGTTGTTTATGAGTCTCAACCCCGTAGTGTCATTATTACTTTGGGGGGTCATCTCTACAGAATACCAGAGGTAGTTCCGAGTACTTTTCCACTTAAAAAGTGTTGCAAGGTAGTATCTCATACAACAAAATTCAGCTTCTTCACAATCTATTCAAAAGGAGAACAAAATGACACTGCAACCACTATAGCCTTGCCCCAAGCACCTTCTATCTAACAGAAGCAGGTTGACAAGGCTGCAGCAAAGTGAAAAGATTCCTTCTACACATCGTCCTCTCATGTATCTCGACTTGTTGAGTAGCCTCAACCGCAACAGGTTCATGACAGATTTCCACAAACTGAGCAACGTGACGTCTCCAGCAAGACAAGTAGCTCACCAAGATGCAGATTCAACAAATGCTTTTCCCTCTCCCTCGGGAACTCAACGCAATGGAGACCATTGCTTTCTAAAGAGGGAGGATTGATCCAAGTGGATATCGATGGCCACCCACCTTTTCCAAATGGCTCAAAACGACTTTTTGACATTTTTGACAATTTACTATTTTTAGTAGGTTTTAACTTCAGGGGCCATTTTGAGGGCCCAAATGAGAGTTTTTCGAGATCAAGGTTCTCGATGATAGCCAAAGGCATGATTGAGCCCCCGAAATGAATCTCCTCGATGATACCTTTCCAACGAGCTATCACACGCATAAAACGAAGATCATATGCAAAAGTTACGACCCCGAGAAGTTGATGTACTCACTTACCCAAACGGGGCCCACATGACTTTTGGCGCTTCATCTCCCAGGGTTAGGTTTTTGGATGTCTAGGGTTTTTAGCATTCCTGCTTATTGTAAAAAGGCCTTCAGAGCCTCATTATAATCATCTTCTTGCGAATGCGAGTATCCGTCACATCTCTTCTCAGAGATAAGCTGCCACCATTCTAGCGAGTCTTTCACTCTGTATTTTTTACAGTTTCTGTACATTTCTTTCATTAATAGAAATCGTGTATTACTGTATATCTGTGTTTATGGTTGCATCTCCGATACATTTCTGTTATATTATTAAATATCTGCGATATCTCTATGCATTTCTTTATTATATTTCCGATCTCATTTCATGCCGAAAATAATCTGGATCAATGTTATATATGCGAGCATACTCATAGAGGTGTGAGTACAATGTGAGTGCAAGCGTGTGCAAGCTATGTAGAGAGCAGAGTGTGCGTGAGGAGAGGATGATTGTATGCCTATGAAGGTTATTGTCATTCTTCCTTGAATAATAAGAATACACATAATCATTTCCTGTGGTTTTTCCTCTCATTGAGTTTCCACATAAATCATCGTGCCAAGTGTTGGATTATTGTGCTTGATTTAATGCATGTTTGATCTTGCTTGTTTATGCTTTGTTTTTCTTCAGCTCCCTAACACTACCTTAACCCCCTTAAGTGTGTGTATATATATATATATATATATATATATATATATATATATATAGGCTAGCCCATGTAGTAAATATTAAGTGAAAACAATCATTGCAAAAATCCTTAATGAAGGTTAGATAGAAACTATATAATAAAGTAGAAGCAAGTTAGTTTTATATATTTTGAAGCATATTGTAATTAGACCTCGAATTTTCCTCCTTTCAACAAGAAAATAAACAATGCTTTCATCAATAAAGATATTATTATTTATAATATTATGGTTCTGTTACAATTTTCTATTACTAATATAATTTATCATTTCTACTATACATATTGATATATTCTATTATTTATAATATGATTTTTTTATTTATTTTTAATAAATAACACCACAAAATGTGAATGAAAGAATTGTTTAATGGAAGGATAAACTTTATGTGGCATTCCAACTCTTCTCATCCTAAAATATTTTTGGATTTGTTGTTTTCAATTTATAAGAAAAACAAAGATCCATCAAATTTTATGAAAAAAATTATGAGAGACAAAGGTCCATCAAATTTTGTAAATATATATAAAAAGAGGTTGTAAAAAAAATGGCGTTTGAGATAATAAGAGACATAATCTTGTTAAATCACTTATAAATTATCTTTGCATAACGTCTTTTAAACAATTCTTTCAATCAGAAGTCATCAAGGATAGATGCTTGGTCTGGTCTATTAAGACAAATATCTCCATTTCTAATGGAGATTGGCACTTTACAACAGGTTTCAAGATATTGCATTCTTAGTTTATCGTAAATTTTGTGCTCTCTTCCTTTTTCATGGATATTTTGTTTATTTATCTTTATAATTATGTAAAATAATTTGGTAGAGTTCAACTACACAGAAATCACTAGAAATTTAAAATATTCTCCAATTCCATGGCTTAATATTAAGCTGGTGGTGAACAAGGCGGTGTACGATTCGTTCCTTACCACTAATCCGTTCAAATCATAATCTACGGGAAAGGACGCCATTGCGTTGGAAAGTGCGGGCACCACGTATTACATCTGCCGAAACACCGGTCACTGCTCGAGCAGCATGAAACTCGCAATAACCGTAGGCGTCGCGTCCCTTCGCTTTTCCATTTTCCAACTTCAGGCTAACCCTGTTCTATGGGGTGATTAATATTTAGTTTGTTATGCAGTATTAAATGTTGTGGTAGGTGATATATAAATCTAGAGAGAATCTACGAAAGTATACATACCCTACTTTTTTTGGATTTGAATTTTTCACTTTTTAGGAAGAAATACATGTTCTTAACCATTAGATCCACTCAAAATATATTAAAATGAATCTATTGAAATAGTATTGAAAGAACCAAAGATTCCACACTATCACAAATAGGACTACACACTCTAGAACATATACATCCTTTCTTTTGTCATGCTATTTACTTAGGAAGCACCAACACCAATAATTATCACTAAAAACAAAAATTAATAATAATAATAATAATATATGTTTGTTTTACATAAATGTGACATTTCATTAAAAATAATAATAATAATAATAAATAAATAAATAATAATAATAATAATATTAAAAAAAATTATATATATTTAAAATATGAGAGATTAAATATATACATTTGAAATGTTTTATAAAAATCTTTAATATATATTTTTATTTAAATACATTATTAAAATAAAAATATTAACATACTTTAAAAATAAAAAAAATTTATTAAATAATAATAAAAAAAATTACACATATTTTAATAAAATATGTCAGTCATATATACGAACATAAAACTACTAAATATCTATATTTTGGTTCTATGAACTTGTCAAGTCAACTAGACACATTTTCAAACTTTGTATTTAAGTACCCCATTTCTTCCAATAATAAAATTATTAATCTTAAATACCTATATTTTGGTTCTATGAACTTGTCAATTCAAGACACGTTTTCAAACTTCGTATTTAAGTAACCCGTTTCTTCCAATAATAAAATTATTAATCTTCAAATAGTCAATCATACACAAATGAAGTTTATAATTAGTCAATCATACCCAAATGAAGTTTATAATGGTACAACTATTTTTATTAAATTATTAATAAATAATGATAATTCAAAAGAATAATACAACAATGGTTTATTTTAAACTATTAGATTTAATGTTTAATTATTTTTATTAAAATATTAATAAATAATATAATAATAATAATAATCTAATTTTAAAGTTACAATTAGACATTAAATTTTTGTATGAGAGACAAATTTGATTTGACTGTTGAAATCTACTAAAATATACATACTCTATCCCTTTGAATCTGAACCTATAACCTATTGAATAATAACATTTTTTTTATGGCTACCTTGTGAAAATCACTTCCCCTTGAAAAACTCCCTCTCCCTCTTGACAACCTTGGCTCTGTCTAGCCTCCCATCCCATCTCGTTGACTCCTCCCCTTGTTTCCACCCTCAATGTCCCATCTCCACCAACCTGCATTCAATGGTAAATTTGACCTAACTTCCCTTCCCTCCAATCTCTTCCAATACAACATGGCAATGTCATTCCCATAGTTGTTATTCTTCTCCTCTCTAATGCGCATCTTATTTGTGTTGTGGCAATGTCATTCCCATAGTCGTTATTCTTCTCCTCTCTAATGTGCATCGAAACCCTTTATGTCTCCTTATTTGTGCTGAGCAGAATATAATCCTCTACTAAGAGGAGAGTCTTCTAGTCATAAGAAGATTCGAGCTCAGTTCCCTCAATTTCATCCATGTTTGTGTTAACCCAAAGAGACTTTGCCAGGAAAAGTCAAGCACAATGTCTTGTGTTTCATCCCTATTTTTTCTAACTATCTACATGCCAAGTAATTCTAGCTCCATTATGAAAAACTCCAGATATTACAAGCTCCATTATAGTAGTTTGTTGTGGTGCGAGATAATCAAATTGTTGCATTTGGCTAGTCTTCTGCTTTGTTTCTGATAGAGGTGTTAAAAGTCAATTTAGTATTGGAAATCAAGAAGTAGTTTACCATAATAAGTATTTATGGTAGTTCATGCATAGTTTTATCTTCACATTTGGAACTTTATCTTGTGGTGCTATAATGTTGCTAGGATTGTGGTAATTGTGATTTGTATATAAATATATTGATTTATAAATGAGCAATTGTGAGCGATGAATTGAGTTGACTATTGTATATCTATGTACTTTAATTATTTAGTTAATAATCTATTTAATGATTATAATGATAATTCTTGTGTTTAAAATTGTGTTCAAGAGATTTTATAAATCCTATTAATAATTCAAGCAGATCAATGGTCATCAACTTAGAATTACAGTTAGTCATATAAATAATAATAATCTCATAGAAAAGAGGTTGAAAAGATCTAGTGTCAATGAACATGTTCTACAACAAAGAGGCATAACTATAATGACAAACAATGAACATGTTCTGCAACAAAGAGGCATAACTATAATGAAAAACAAAGGACAATCTATTTTTCTCAATTTCCACTATAAAATGGGCTTCCTTTTGCTTAATGTATATTTCCAATATATTTCTAAGGCATAACTATAGTGACAAACAAAGGATAATCTATTTTTCTCAATTTCCACTATAAAATGGGCTTCCTTTTGCTTAATGTATATTTCCAATATATTTGTAAGCATATTGCACAAACATTGTTGAGTTCCACAATGTGGATAACACAATATCTTGAAATTGACTATAAAGTGTCAATTTGTGCTAGAAATTTAGATATTCATCTTAGCAGATTATACCAAGAATTTTTTCTTATGACTTGATATTCAAAGTATTGCTCCATCAAGGTTAACCAAAAGTGATTTATATTAATAAGTGATTTAACACATTGATGTCTCTTATGATCTTAGAATTTGATGGAGGATTTGAAATATATGCAACCACTATTTTGCATGAGCCAATCCACAATATCCCCTCCCTTGAAGGTATCTTCTACAAGGGCATTGTCTTCGACATAGAGACCTCAATTTTTTTTTACTACTTGTGATATATTTTGAAATATGATATGGTTACAAATTGAAAACAACAAATCCAAATATACTTCAAGATTATCCATGTGATTGATTGGACTAGCTTTGCATTGCAATCTACACAAGAAGAAACTCAACTAGTTGCACTAGAAACAAATATATTCATCTTAGTATACTAGATCAAGCATTTATTCTTGATGAATTTTGTTAGGATTCTACCATAAATCCCTTAAGTAGATACATAGGTTTCTATGTATTAAGACAATCCCTATTAAGTAAGACTCATGTAGTAGATATAGTGTGAAATAAATAATTGTAATAAATCTTACTAGAAAGTCCCTATGAGGTTAGATAGAAACTATATGACGAAGTAGAAGAAAGGTAATGGGATGTCTTGTGAAGTATATTGCAATTGGATCTTTACTCATGAGGAAGTTTCCCCCTTCAAGATTCAAGTTAACACTTCTTTCATCATTAAAGGTATTTCCATTTGTGCTATTCTAGTTCTTCTACAATTCCCTATTACTATTATAATCTGTCATTTATGCACTAAATCTTGGTATGTTATGTTATTTATGTAGTATGAAGAGGAAGGGTCCCTATTTTCACTTTGTTTAATAGTAGTGGATTAGTCAAATTATGTCCACAAAGAATGAATAATATACCCCAATATTATTAGCTTGATCCAACAACTTCAAATGGAACCCCATGCGTATCAGGGATACATTTGACAAAATTAAGAGCTTCACTGTAAATGATTTGTTTATTTGACCAAGAAATTAACATTTAAATAATAGGTGTTATATAAACTATATTTCTCACCCACTAGGCCATTCCAAGTTTTATAAAACATATTAAAATATCAAACTCTCATTTTTCTTCAAAGGAATGAAAAGCGACATCCACGCCTTTGTGGTAGAGTGTGACATTTTCTGTTGACACAAGGGAGAGGTGGTGAAACCTGCACCTGAATTCCAACCTTTACCCATTATACTAACTCTATGGAATAACATTTCTATGGACTTCATTATTGGGTTACCAAATTTTGGGAATTAATTTGTAATCATGGTTGTGGTTGATTATCATTCCAAACATGCTCATTTTTGTGATCTCCAACACCCTTGCAAGAACTTTACAACTGCTCAAGTATTCATGTATAATATATTTAAAACCCATAGAATTGTTTGACTAACTGTTGCACCTCTAGGAATTGATCTCATGGACTAACCTCCATCCTGGGAACATGGGACTAACCTCCCACTCAGGGTGACGTTGCTAGTTTGGAAATTTACTAATACATGTGGGTTTTGGTGTAATGGAAAACCTTATCATGGTATTGGATCCTTGACCCAAGTTCAATTTCCCCGAGTTACGTCGGAAGGGGGGTGTTGAACTAACTGATGTGCCTCTGGGAATTGATCTCGTGGACTAACCTCCACCCTAGGAACATGGGACTAAGTGCCCACTCAAGGTGATGTTGTTGGTTTGGAAATTTACTAATACCTATGGTTTTTGGTGTAATGGAAAACCTTAACAGGAATGCCATAATCACATTAACATACATTTAAACATCATTCATCATCCATAACTCAAGGAAACAAGAATAAACTTTACACATATTTACCAAACCATTAGAAGAATCATCAAAAGGTCTACTCATATATAGATCAAAATATGTCATACATGATTCTGATACAAAAATATATGACCTTCCTTAGTTCCATGCCCAAAATATACCCTCAATATATACAAAATGGGAGTTCAGAGACTCTTATACATCATACAAAAATGGGCCACGCCCATACATGCTCCAACCTCTATGGAGCCCCTAGCCCTAAGAGGTCACCAACTCATGGGTCTGCTGGTGGATCTCTGCCACCTAGAGGATCCCTCGCTCCCCCACTAGGGGGCACCTCCCTTGCTAGTATACGACCAATCAATTTTTATCTCGTCACCGCCACCCATCAAACAATCAACCTACAACTAGGTTCCCCATCTATGCACTGCTCTAATATCTGCTTGTCATGGATATGCAACCACCTGTCCTCTGGCACTCCATCCAAAACCACCTCTAGACGCCTCCACAAGTACTATACCTACCAGACCAATGATTCCATATAATTTTCCGCCTCGACACATGTTGGAACCACCTGACATCAAAGCATTTAAAATGAAAGAACATATAAATACACAAAATACAACAAACTCACCTCGGTGATCCAACAACTCACTAGTCAGTAGACACATATCCGGGTGTTGATGAAATTCTAGCTCGTGATATGGGAAATTAAGTATAATTTGAAAGGTCTTCCGCCATACCCCTAGAAATTCGAGGTTAAATAATAACCCACCTCAACACCACCCTGGCGAGGAAGCAACTGCACCCACCCTCTCAAGCATAGAATAATCACCCTCTCCAAGATAAACGATATCATCACCGACCCAAACACAAACTCTCTGCTCCTAGCAGATACACACCTATCAAGCTACGCTACCATGCAATACCACATCACACGATCCTAGGAATACATCCTCCCATCCATCGTTGGCTCTATGATCACCATGTGCACCCCACAGATGTGTTGGGTCCCCAACGAACCAAAAATCCATATGATCATCACACAAAATACCTGCATCTCCAACAAGTCTACGGAATCTATACTAATAGATCAATTTCTTATCACCGTAATCCTTGAACAATGTCGGTCAACCATCACGGATACCATCACCCCTGGTGGAATCTTCGGCTACATAGGTAACTGGGTGACCCGAAAAGGGAGCCCATTGATAAAGTAGATTTCGATGTCTGTTGGAATACAAACACCATGCCCTCACACCTCAAGTAATTATCTCTTTGTCCACCACATCCTGATTATATACTCAAGTAGGGCATCCTGCGAGCGGATCAGTGAGAAATAAAAAAATCGGAGTAATCCGGCTCAAGCCAAATGCTGCCAAATACAGGTATCATCCCCTACATCCCTTCACAAATCCTCATAGTCCCACTCACATCACTGAATTGACATAGTGGTTGTCCACTCAGTCACCTGCACCAAATCCAAAAAAAATCTTTTAGTTTTTCTCACCACAAAAAACCTAAACACTCACCAAAAATCAAAATTGACTACCCACGCGGCTGTACCCCCCACATTCACGTACATTTTCATGATTGTATCGATTACATTCATAGTCATCAACACGAATGTCCATTCCATATTCATGTGGTTACCATGCGCCAAATCCAACAACAGGCGTGCAATCCATGTGTGGTTGTACTCAATATAGTCATGCACATGCACACGAATATTACTTTAATAGTCGTGCGCATGTGCGCGACTATCCATTTTACAGTTTTGCTGACCCAAAACCTCCTTATGCATGGTAATAAACATGATACCCATGCACATCTTCGTGGGGGATATTGATACAACTGCACATTATGTGCTCGGATGCATCATTATTAACTTCGAACATGTGCACCGACACTAAGGTTTCTCTCACATGGCCTCTCCTACCCAGTGATAAAATCGACCGTACGACCCCCAACCCTAGAAAAAGGTACCTAACCTATGTAGGAGGTTCTGACAACTTACGTGGCTATCTCACAAGTCAAATATGGATCCGTAGGATCTTGTACCAATCAAAAACATCTAAAAGCGCCACTCGTCAACCTGCACATACACAAGTACAAATGAGTTGGAAATGTGGGCCCCACATCCATATATACGCCCCTTTCACAAACTTCCTCATCTTCATTTGAGAGCTCAAGGGATCTATTTTCTACACCATTGACACCACCGAGATCCTAAATTTTTCACCTTCACCATGGTACCATTGGTTACTCACTTCATCACTAAGCCCCGGGGATCCCTTTTTGCACCTTGGGCCCAGGTATGCATACTTCTCGAACATTTAATTCTTACATAATAGTCATATGTAATTCATCTTCGGATATGTTTCACGTCGGGTATTTGGTTTTTCACATGAAGGTACGGGTCATCAGCCTCATTAACACATTTTGTCTAGACTGCTCCACATCCCCTTCACGTATATTATCACAACTAACATAAACTTATGCCCTCTGCAAAAAACTGCATATCCTAGTAATACCCATTGAAATTTATCCTTAGGATCCCCACATCCGGCTCTGCAGTACCATCACCTCAATTTCATTCAAGTACTATCAACCGATAGCATTCTCACCACCATGAGTTGTCCCAAGTATATTTACCCCTTAACATATTGACAATCATGATGTCATATTCATTAGGCTATGTAGTCCTAGTAGTGTTACATCCCAGAGTAAGAAACTCATACTTCTTCCTCATCATCATTCTAACCACCACATTATGGAATCCCACATCCTACTTTTGGTTACCTTAAATGCACCTCTGCATTATCATTAACCCTCCATATCATCCAACATCAATTTCCCATCTACAATTTCATTCTCCATCCATCTACCTAGTATAGAAACCCACCCATGGCACTCCCACCCTTCATCAATTACATTCCTTACTTGTGCCCTGCAAGGCCAAGTCATACTTTACTAGGGAACTCATTTCTGTATGTTTACTTTCAACCCAATTATTCTTTATTTATTTGTATAAAGAACATTCCAAGTTTTAGCAGGTAGCATAGATTTTTTCCATCGCAATAGGTGGCGTCTTTTTCCTTGGCACACAACAACCCTTGTCGCCCTTGGTTGGGGCATGTCATTGTTATCACCATATTTTCAAAGTTATCCCTACCATAGACAAATACAGATTATCAACGACACCCTTTTCATCAATATCTATATTTTTATCTATCATCCACTCCTTTGAAATTGTACACATTCAACATATTTTACTTAATATCTGGTCGTCCCCCTAACACCAAATCATATTTTACGATTGTTTCCATCATCCTATTTTCCCCAACCAAGGGAAGTTTTATCATCCCATCTAGTTTGATATTTGTCCATGTCACTAGTTCATCCATCTTTCCTCCATACAATCCCCAATAACATTTTGATCAAATCGACATCAAGAAGCCATTTTCTTCTTGTAGTCGGGCCCCATTCCCTCTCAACATCAACAAAAATTTCCAGGAAGGTGGCAGTATCTTGGCTCTCATTCCTCTATCAATCAATAGTCTCGGACGAAACAAAAAGAGTCATCATTGATTTATGAAGATGTTGATCCCATAAAATTCAACTTGAACAATGTTTCATGTTATAATGGGTCTTACTATGCGACTATTGTAGTTTTCCAGTCATCATTGAACAAATATGAAGTCGATAGGCCATCAATGTCTCTGATTTATTGAAATATTAAACCAATTTACATTTCTCACTTCAGAGATAGTTTCATCCACAGAACCATCATCGACCATTATTGACACCCCTGAGGGCAATGCAGACATCCACTTCATCAACAATTTTCAGTTACAATCACATTATTTTGGTTTCATGACACAAGCATAGGGCATGCCCACCTCGTTTGTACACAAATTTTCCTTTTCAGTTTTCAGAGAATGTTGGCATTAGTTAGAATCCCCTTTTCCTCCGACGAGCCACTCTCACCATCCCTCTTATCATAATCTAAAAATATCCTATTCTTATGGAAATTTCATCAAAAAGAAACATTGATGTATTTTGGCTATACGTATGCTACTAACCTCACACATTAGGGGGCATCTGTTATCACCAAAAAATTGCTACAGAGAACCGATGAAGAAACAATCAACAAAAATATAACATACAACCAATAATTACAGGAGGATCTGATCCATATTTTATGAGAATAATGAAATGACTACAGATTATTAACAGGTGCTTAAGACAAAATAACATAGATACAATAAAACTGGTTTTCTATTCAATAAGGAAATAAGATGAAACTGTAAAATGCAACGGAAACAAGCTTGCTGGAATGGTGGTGGCTTATTTTTGAGAAGAGATGTGATGGCTAGGCTCATTCGGAAGAAGATGATTACAATGAGGCTTTAAAGGAATTTTTACAATAAACAAGAATGCCAAAAACCCTATACATCCAAAAAACTAACCCTAGGAGATGAAGCGCCAAAAGTCATGTGGGCCCCGTCTGGGTAAGTTAGTACATCAACTTCTCGGGGTCATAACTTTTGCATACGATCTTCGTTTTAGGTGTATTATAGCCCGTTGGAAAGGTATCGTCGAGGAGATTAATTTTGGGGCACCAATAATTCCTTCAAATATCATTGAGAAGATCAATCCGGAAAAAAACCTTTATTTAGGCTGTCAAAATGGCCCTAGAAGTTAAAACTACTAAAAATAATAAATTGCTAAAATTGCCAGAAAAATGTTTTGAGTCACTTGGAAAAGGTGAGTGGCCACCGATATCCACCTATATCAATCCTTCGTCCTTAGGAAGCAATGGTCTCCATTGCATTGATTTCCCCCATCATATGAGGAAATTTCTGTTGAATTTGGCCCCGGGTGAGCCACTTGCCTTGGTGCAGGAGTTGCCCTGCTTTGACGACTCGATAAAGCTGGATCATTTTTTGTTGAGTTCCCTTGATCTGTGTGTTCACAATATGATCGTTGGATGAATTTTGTATGCAATCGGGGTTGAGATCTGTTGGTGTCAGTTGTTCTGCTACATCTGAGGTGTTCAATAATGGTGGGAAATAAGGGCGAAGGAGATCCACGTTGAACACTGGGTGTAAGCCAAGGAAAGGAGGAATGTTGAGCTCAAAATCATTATCCCCCACGACCTTGGTGATGGTGTATGACCCATAACTAATTCGGTGAAGCTTTCTATGGGGAGTAAGGTGTTCTTTCTACAAGTGCAACCAAACTTTGCCGCCCACCTGAAACTTATGTGCCACCTGATGTTGATCATGGTATTGCTTGTACTTGTCATTGGACTTCTGTAGGATATCCTGAACCTATTGGCAGATGTGTTGGATCCTCTCAATGAAACGGGTGTCTTTTTCAGCTTCAGTTGGAGCAGGAGATGAGTTGGTCGAGGTGAACGCAAGGGGAAGTGCAACATCTATTGGACCCAATGGTTGGAATCCCAACCCCACCTAAAAGGAGTTGTGGCCAATTGAGCTATGCAGGCCTCGATTGTAGCTATGTTGGACATAAGGAAGGCTCTCATCCCATGTGAGAGGGTGATTTGAATTATACATGCAAAGGATATGCATAATAATTCTATTTACGACCTCGGTTTGGCCATCTGTTTGGGGGTGGAAGGTCGTGGATTTGGTGACCTTGGTGTCCAGTACTGACCAGAGGCTCGACCAGAATGTGCTAAGAAATCGACTGTTTTGATTTGATATAATGGTTTGTGGGATTCCAAAATGTACCGAGACTTGTTCAAAGAAGATCTTGGTAGCGACCTCTATTGTGATGTTCTTCTTGCAGGCAACCAGAATTGCCATCTTAGAAAAGCGATCAACAACCACAAAAACACAGTCATTTCCTTGCTTGGTGGACAGGAGGCCTGACATGTAGTCCATTGAGATGGATTCCCATGGCCTATCAGGAGTAGGAAGATGGGTGTACAAGCCATGTTTCTTAGTGGTCGGTTTGTAAATAGCATAGGTAGTGCAGGACCAGATATACTTGTTGACCTCCTGTCGAAGTTTCGGCCAATAGAAATGTTTTTGTAGCATCGCCACTATCTTTTTGACGCCAAAGTGTCCTGCCACCCGACTATAGTGGGATTCCATATCAACTTCACTTATTGTCTTGATGGAACACAAATATGGCCCATACGACACAACAACCCATCCTGAAGATGGAAATTATCAATAAATGCATTTGCACCCAACATTTGGTAGGTGGTGGCGAAGTTCGGGTTTGTCTCATAGATTTGGGGCCATCTAGAGGTCTCATGGCCGCAGGATTCTAGCACCGTGGTGAGTGTCGGGACTGGCGGCCTCCAGAGGCAATCAACGACGCGATTGGTGCTTCCTGTTTTATACTTGATGTTGAGGTGGAATTGCTTCAAGTATGTGGACCACTTTTTATGGCAACGATTCTGCAATTTTCCTTGTGTCTGCATGAACTGCAGTGGCTTATGATTAGTGTGGATGACTATCACCTTCCCAAGAATGTAATGTATCCACTGGCGACAGGCTTGCACAATGGAGTACATTTCTTTGTCATAATTAGGGTACTTACGGAGAACATTTGATAGTGTCTCACTATGATAGGCCATGGGGTGACCATGTTGAGTGAGAACGATGCCCACCACATAGTCTGAAGCATTTTTATTGATCTAAAATGTTTTTTACAGGTCTGGTAGTGAAATTACTGGGGCTCAACACAAGCACTGCTTCAAATCGTTGAATGCTTGTTGTTGGTACCGACTCCTTTCAAATTTCACCTTACCACTACCCCTGGTTATTTGGCTAAGGGCCCATGCAATATGGGATAATCCCAACACGAACCTACGATAGAAATTGGCAAGGCCTAAGAAGCTCTGAAGCTCAGTGAGTGTGGTTGGGGCTGCCGAGTCTCGGATGACTTGGATCTTGGTTGGATCCACATGTATGCCATGCTGATCAATTATGTAGCCTAGGTAATGGAACCTGTCCATGCCGAAGGAACATTTTTCCAAGTTGGAATATAGCTTGTGTTGTTGCAAGGTGTGCAGAACCTGCTGAATATGATGCAAGTGTTCGACCCAAGTCTTGCTGTGAATGAGAATGTTATCTAGATACACCACTACAAAAGTATTTGTGAATGGTCGCAGGATATCATCCATCATCCTCATGAAAGTGGCTGGAGCATTTGTCAAACCAAAGGGCATGACCAACCATTCAAAAAGGCTTTCCTTTGACTTGAAGGCGGTTTTCCATACATCTATCTGTTCTATATGGACCTGGTGGTAACCAGACTTCAGATCAATCTTACTGAAGTATTTGGCCCTCGTGAGTTGATCGAGGAGGTCTTCGATTTGGGGAATCTGGTACCAGTTTCTGACTGTAATTTTATTCAGAGCCCGGTAAGCAATGCAGAGTCACCAGGTTCCATCTTTCTTCTATACCGTCATGATTGGGATCCCACAAGGTGATGAGATGGGACGTATGTGCCCCTTGTGGAGAAGTTCTTGGATCTGTCACTTGATCTCCTCATTCTCTAACAAAGAGCGATGATAGACTAGTCCATTGGGCAGTGGTGCGCGAGGGGTTAGATCGATGTGGTGTTTGACTTGGCAGTGCAGAGGTGCCCTAGTAGGTGAGGATAAGATATCTGAGTATTCTTCCATGACCTTACCTACTTGCTTCTGCTATGTGGAAAGGTCATCCCCAAAGACCCTGGATGTGGGTGTGATCTTTCTCTTATTCTAAGAGTGAATCATGAAGAAGACAAACTTCCCCATCTGAGAGATGACCTTCCTGCATTGTTTAGCAGAGATTAAAGAAATAGCACTAGGTGGGACTGCCTCGGGTATCCTGTACAATTTCTCGTTCAAATTAATAATAACACTATGAGGCCTAGACTCATATACAGCATGACGTTTCCAGAAATAATGTTGGCCCAAAATAACATCACAAATTTCGAGAGGAGAAACGTCACAAAATACCTCGTCTTTGAAGGGATTGATGTCGTATGACAGTCGACATTGTTGGCTGACACGAAGATCGCTTTCTCGGTGGAGCCATCCAATGGTGTATGGTTGTGGGTGCAGCATTGTTGGCAGTGCCAACTGATTGACAACCTCTTCTAATATGAGGTTCTTCTAGCTACCGCTATCAACGATGAAGTGCATCAGGGTGCGTTTTACCCACATCCGTGAATGTGTAAGGTAGATAGAGAGGTAGTGGGGGGGGCCAGAGGGCCCATAGTGATAATAGTGGAGTCCATTCAATGTAAGGTGGAATAGGTCTACTATATTATTAAATAAGGCCCACTATGGTAGTTAGATATAATAAATGGGTAGTTAGATATAATAAATGTAAGAGAAAGAATCTTCTAAATTGTTGAATTTAAAATTCTCATAACTTCACTTTCCAGACTCCGTTTCGGCTGATTTTGTTTTTTAAATTGGGTGAAATTGTGAGAGGAACTCAGATATGTAATTTGTTTGGGAAAATTTGGCATCCATCTACTACATAAATAAAAAAAATCGCGTCGTCGTCCATGGAAAAAACCCTAAAAAATTGTAGATTTTAAAACTTCAATATCTTGACTTCCCAAACTTTGTTTCAAACGTGTTTTTTTTCAAATTGGGTGTTTCTATGAGAGGAAATCACATCTACAACCTAGTTCTGCAATTTTTTCACACAAATATACCAAAAATTTATGTAATGTTGTGGCCCTCTTTTTTCTTCTCCGAAAAAAAAATCTGCAAAAATAAAAAATATTTGTCCACAATGTCTACCAAGGAAAGTGCTCTGATACCACTTGTTAAGAACCTAAATAGATCTACAAATATATTCACAACAAATGATGAATACACAATAGATCCACAGAGAAAGATAGAATAAACCACGCTTTATTATTACCAAACCCTTGAGGTACGGAAACACCATACAATGGATCCTATTATGGAAGGGATAATCTCTTGTTCACTTGCCTCTTCGAGGGGGAATCCTCCTATTGAGATACCGCTCCAAATACAATAATTCTCTTTATGTTTCATTACATTGCTTGAACCCCTTTATATAGTGCTACCATCACGTAAGAACATTCTAGAGGAGGAATCTTCTTAAGAGTCTTTGGGTGAGGCCAATATTGCATAGCTTCAATATTTTTAGGATCCACCCTGAAGCCATCTTTGCTAACCAGATGACCCAAGTATTCTACTTTTGAGGTGCCAAAAGCACATTTAGACTGTTTTAGGAAAATTTGGTGATGAGAGAGTAGATGGAGAACTCGATCCACATGAGCAAGATGGTCTGTCCAGGTTTTTCTATAAATGAGGATATCATCAAAGAAAACTAAGAAAAAATGGTGGAGAAAAGGATGGAAGACATGATTCATGAGGCTTTGGAAGGTGGAGGGGATAAGTGTCAAATTCAAACTAACCTTCCAGAGTTAGCTAAAGAAGGATCCATTTGGCTACATCCAGAAGAATTTTTGGACCAATGTGAACATCGCCTACGTCAGAGACACATCAAGGAAGTGCTAGTCCAGTGGAAAGATACAACTCCAACATACACCACTTGGGAACCAGCTACCATTCTACAACAATTTCTTCATCTCAAGCCTTGAGGACAAGGTTGTTTTTAAGGGGGCGAACATGTTAGGGTCCTAACCCGCACATAGGTAGAACAATATATTCAAATGTAATAAAGGTCAATATTAATAAGGGCTTTCAATAAAAATCTGCAAAAATAAAAAATATTGGGCCACAATGTCTGCCAAGGAAAATGCTCTGATACCACTTGTTAAGAACCTGAATAGATCTACAAATATAATCACCACAAATACTGAATATAAAATATATCCACAAAACAATATAGAAGAAACTACACTTTATTATTACCAAACCCTTGAGGTAGGGAAACACCATACAATGGATCATATTATGGAAGAGATCCTCTCTTGTTCACTTGTCTCTTTGAGGGGGCATCCTCCTATTGAACTACCGCTCCACATTGCAATACTTATCTTCATATCTCATTACATTGCTTGAACCCCTTTATATAGTTCTATCATCACCTAAGAACATTTTAGAGGAATAATCTTCTAGAAGTACAACCTTTTAAGAAGTCCTCTTACATTTATTATATCTAACTACCCATTTATTATATCTAACTACCATAGTGGGCTTTATTTAATAATATAGTGGACCTAGTCCACCTTACATTGAATAGTCTCCACTATTATCACTATGGGCCCTTTGGCCCCCCCCACTACCTCTCTAGCTACCTTACAAAATGGAAGATGCGTTCTCCTTCTTCTGGCTCATCTAGTTCACCAGGATGAAGCTTGGTGGTAACAACGGTGTCATCGGGTTCCGTGTCAATGATCTGTCTTCCCATTTCTGGTTCTGGCTCAAAATATGAACCCGCATATGATTCGTAGGCTTTCACTTCGGCCACCAATGACTTCTTTGAGCGATAGTCAACAATGTTATGCCAAGGGCTCTTATGGAAGTCGCACCACTTCTCGGTATCTTTCTTTGTCTTTCCGGTGTCCTTCTTTTCTTACAGATTGAACTAATTGTGCTGATACTGTCCATCCTTGCTCTATCCTTTGTTCTGTGGGTTGGGGCCACCCTTTCCTAGATTTTTTTGTGAGGGGTTCCTAGGCCCAAATTGCTGCGTCTTTTTTTTTAGGTTTTGCTCGATTTTGACGACATATTGGTAGGCTGTGCCCAAGGATGAGATGTCCAGAAATTCCATTTTGGTATGGATGTATCTATGTAGAGTGTTTCTATAATTGAGCACCAGATGTTGCTCTGAATCTTTGATACCCATCTTGGTGCGCAAGGTATGAAATATATTTGTGAAATATGACACTACTTGGTCTCTTTCTTGCCGCAGTGTGGTCCATTTGGTATACAACTCGTCATAACTTTTGACAGGGTAGTATTGTTCCTTAATAGCATCCCTGAAGCATTCCTAGGTGGCCTTGACTATAAATAATGAGGTTTCCTCTGTTTCCTTTTACTCATAGAAATTTTCCCACCAATCTTTAACATGGGGAACGGCTTTGAGGAGCGCAAAAGTAATATTTTCTCTATTCGAAAAGTTATGGATAGAAAAATACCCTTCTAGTAGATTCAACGACTTGTGTACAACATCTGTGTATATCTGACCTTCAAATATAGGAATATCAATGTTTATTTGTACATTTAAGGGGGTGGCACCTCCGCTCAAAGAAGATGCCTCACCTGTTGGTAGTTGTCGAAGGATTTGCTCAAAACTATCGATCATCTCGTTCCTTTGTTTCGTGACGGCTTCCTCAATCAACAGTTTGAAAGGATATCCTATCCCATCATATTTATTTCCTCCTACCATGAGAGGTCACTTGGGCATGCGAGAGATTTTGTCCTCAATAGAAACAAGCTCGAGACCCAAGTCTTTGTACTCCAACCTCATTGGCGACATGCATTAAGACGACAAGGAACAGACCGCTCTGATACCACTGATCCGGATTTTATGAATAGAATGAAATGACTACAGATTATTAACAGGTACTTAACATAAAATAACAGAGATACAGTAAAATTGGTTTTCTATTCAATAAGGAAATAAGTTGAAACTGTAAAATGCAGCGAAAGAAAACTTGTTGGAATGGTGGCAGCTTATCTCTGAGAAGAAATGTGACAATTGCACTCATTCGCAAGAACATGATTACAATGAGGCTCTGAAGGCCTTTTTACAATAAACATGAATGTAAAAAACCCTAGACATCCAAAAACCTAACCCTAGGAGATGAAGCACCAAAAGTCATGGGGGCCTCGTCTGTGTAAGTTAGTACATCAACTTCTCGTGGTCGTAACTTTTGCATACGATCTTCATTTTAGGCGTATGATATCCCTTTGGAAAGGTATCATTGAGAAGATTCAATTTGGGGGCTTGTTCATTCCTTTGGATATCATTGAGAAGATTGATCCCAAAAAGCCTTCATTTAGGCCCTCAAAATAGTCCTGGAAGTTAAAACTGCTAAAAATAGTAAATTGCCAAAATTGTCAGACAATTGTTTTGAGCCAATTGGAAAAGGTGGGTGGCCATCGATATCCACCTGGATCAGGATCTCAATCAAATTGGCCAGATAGTCACAAAACTATGCAAAAAAGATCTTGAATTTCCACGCACATTCAACAAAGACAGTGTCCGCACATCTGCGCAAGCTAACACAATGTACGACACACAGTGCGCGGGCCACATGAATGACAATAAAGAAACCCGTGGGGATGTAGAAATGGTGCATTGATGATTTTGTTCGATCCTCAACCACTTTTGGGATGAATTAGATATCAACCATACCCCAAAATCTCCCTAAAATTTCGCCTTGGGATCACTGAAAGGATTGGAGGTACCTTTAAAGGTCTTTGCATTCACATTTGAAACTAGTTGTGAAATATCTATAAATCCTCCTATAATTAGAGGATCATTGTATGCAAAAGAAGAGGAAGTTCAATGCAGTGTTATGTTGTTCAAATCTTCTTGAAGAAACCATTTCTTCTCTCAAGAACAATTTGAGAAAGTATACCAGAGGAAAACCTTTCCAACTCTAGGGAATCCTTTTCCATACATTTCTTCACCATTTTCAAGTTAGAATAGGAGAGTAGAAGTTATGTATTTAGGGATTAAATACCCCTCCCTTAGGAGGAATAGGGGATTCACATGTCCCACATTTCTCCTTTTGGTGTTCTCAAATTAAGAAGACTAGTGTCTATTGCATACCAACTCTTTGTGTTCAATGAATTGCATCTCTTGTTGATAGTTGTTTAATTCATGTTTCTTGGATTATTAGTTTCTTTTTCTTTGATACATTTTCATTATTTGTAGGTTTACTAATCTTCTAGTGTTGTTTAACTAGTCCAACTAAGCAATCAAGGGTCCTCTTTTTTCTCATCCAAGTGACAAAAGGAAGCCACCAATTTGATTTATGCAATGCCACTAAAACAAATGCAAGTATAAATACCATCAAACAGTGTTCATGCAAGAAGTGCCTGCAATATTTTCTCAACGGTAGTGTTCTAGATCAATTGATGTGATTCTAGAGGATGACCTTGTGGATACTTGCAATCTTGGAGACCATGTCATGGTTGTAGGAATATACAAAACAATTCTGAAGAGGTGATATGAATATGATGATGGTTGGTGATTTCTTCCCTCATGCACCATAGAAATATGGACCAGGTTGTATGAGGATTCAAAATATTTTTTGAAATGGTGCTAACTAATTTCCCATGGATTTGGATATGGGAAGATTTCTTGGATCCTATTATTCTTCATTTAGTTGAGACAAAATCAACTAAAAACAGAATATGGATAGGTGCACATTAAATTGTTCATTTTTTTGTAAGTGTGGGTGTAAGTACGTTTGATTGTTTTAATTATCCCTTGAAAAATAATAAGAATATCAATTATCATTGCACAGTGACTGTTTTCCTTTAAAGGGTTTTACCACGTAAATTGATATGTTCTTTGTGTGTGATTGTTGTTATCTTGTCTATTTGTGTAATTTATTCCACTGCTCAACAAGTGGTATGAGAGCGCAGAGTTGAACAATCTCATAGTGAAGGAGAATGACTTACTCTGAAGGAGAATGACTTGTCCAGAATCAAAACCGCAGAATATGTCACTGGTCACATGGGTCGCTACCGTAAAGAGGATTTTCGGTCACGCACAAAGGAACAGAAGATTGATGGATCAAAGTCGTGATAATATGTCTCATACTTCGGATCTGCAGGATTTTACACGATCATCGCTCCATGAGGCTTGTTAGAGGTGCGATAGTAAAGGATTATTGCTCCTCACGTCATACAAATATGGCAATAAGATTGTGATCATCACAAATATCGCCTTGTTCGTGGAGCTATAGTTTCTTTTCATCGCTGAATACGCTTTGTGGGGGAGTGACAATTGTAGAACACCGGTTAATATGCATAAAGCACGAGGTGTGAAAGAGGATTTTTTTTTTTTATCATGCACAAGACATATTGTATGAAGGATCGCCTGTATGATGGATTTGAGGTGGATGTTTGTTTTCTTAAAAGATGTTAAGGTATACATTATATATATTAAATATTTTTTTTGGATTTAAACCTTTTAATTAATAGTTTTTTTTTTGGATTTAAACCTTTTAATTAATAGTTTTTTGGAGTTCAACATTGGTTTTTCTATATATTAAAATATTAGTTTTATAAGTTGTGGTTTGGAAGTTTGTGTTAATGTAAAAATTATAGAGTTCAAAGTTTGAGGTAGAGAAATTTAATGGGAAAAATAACTTCGAGCTATGGAAGCTGAAGATGTGGGATCTGCTTATGAAACAAAGATTGCAAAAGGCATTGTTGGAAAGTCAAAGAAAACTGCAGATATGTCGAACGAGGACTGGGAAGATTTGGATGGAAGATCTCTCAGTATCATTCATTTGTGTTTGGATGAAGTTTTGTTTAAATTTGTTGGAGAGGAAACACCAACACTCTTATGGAGCAAGAAGTAAACACTATATATAACAAAATCTTTGACGAACATAATCTACTTGAAGATGAAGTTATAAAGTTTGCAAATGAAAGAAGGTACAAAAATTGTTGATCATTTAAATACTTTCAATACTCTTACATGTCAATTGACTAGTATAGCGATAAAAATCGAAGATGAAGATAAGACAATCATGTTATTGTGTTGATTGTCGGAGATTTTTTGTTTGAGGAAAGACTCCAGTCTAGAAACCCTAACACCAGAAGCAATGATGACTAGAGGTCAATCTAAAGAAGGAGGGTAGATCAATATCAAGTCAAAATGCAAGAAAAGTAAGTTAAAATGTTGGTACTATAACAAATCTTGGGAGTGGAGATACATAAAGAAAGGAAAAATGGTAAGTTGTGGTTATCACAACAAAAACATGTGGAAAAAATACCTATGAGGTTCAAAATTAATAATGTGAAACCAATAAAAATCTATTTGGCTTCCCATTTCAAGTTTTCTTCAAGTTAATGTCATAGTAATGATGAAGAAAAGGTATATATGTTAATGCAATAGGGAGTTTGATGTATGCTATGGTAAGTACTATGCCAAATATTTCACATGCATTCGATGTTGTTAGTAGATACATGGAAAATATGGGTAAAGAGCATCGGGCTACAGTGAAATGGGTGCTTCAGTATCTTAGCAGCACAAGTGATTATTGTATCACCTATAATGATTGCAGTGATTTAGTGTGTGGGAGGCTGAATATATAGTTGTCTCATATGCTTTCAAGGATGAAATTTTGTTAAAAGGATTGCTAAGTAAGTTTGGAAGGACAAGGTGAAGTTATTTTGTGACACTCAAAGTGCTATTCATTTGGCTAAAAATACCATTATTCCTATTAAATATCATTTTGTAAGATAGGTTATTGATGAATGTGGAGTGACTCTTGAAAAAGTTCATACTCATGAGAAATGTAGAGACATGGTGCTTGACTTCACTGGGCTTGCACTAAAGGTTATGCATAAATTTTGGGATGATATTCATGTAAATTGTTGTCAAGGTGGAGATTGTTGAAATGGTGCCAACTAATTTTCCATGGATTTAGATATGGAAATATTTCTTGGCTCCTATTATTCTAACTTCTGTTGTGGGAGATATGTTATAAATCTATGTAAGCTGGTAGAGGAAAATGGAGAGTGTGAGAGAAGGTTGTAACTATGGGAGAGATGCTATAAATATATGTAAGCCCGTAGAGGCAAATAGAGAGTGTGAGAGAAGGTTGTAAGCATGTTTGGTTGTTGTTATTATCCATTAAACAATAAGAAAACTGATTATCATTGTTGAGTGAATGTTTCCCTTTTAAGAGTTTTACCATGTAAATCGTTGTATTGTTTGTGTGTGATTGTTGTTTTCTTGTGATTTCTGTCATCAATATCTATTTGTGTTGTCTTGTGATTTGTGCCATCAATATCTATTTCTGTAATTGCTTGATAAGATAGACACGAACATCTTAATTGTTTACTGGAGCCATGCCACATACAATCAAATAATACAATGAAGATCACGCTACAATGTGATACTTTTAGTTATTTACAACTTCCTCCAACATTTCTCTCCACGTTTGATCTGATTTACTTGGTTCTTGACAAAACTGATGAGCGCACTAATCGACGGCTTGCCATAGATCTAGTTCGGAGTGTTATTAGTGGGGTTGTGCGCTTTACACCGTTTTTGTTTCCCCGGGAGATATACGCTTGTTGCATTTTCTTCTATCCTTCTACGACAGTGCACCAAACACAATCCCAAGAGCCATTCAAGCGACTAAGTTCTACAGAACTTGAACCAAGTTCTCTGGAAACATTCAACTTTCGCTTCCAAAATGCACCCGCAACACGTATTTGTTGTCCACCAAAAAATGTAACTCCACAAACTTGATGCACAAGTGTCCAAACCTTATCCATAATCCGTATGGTATCCATTATAATCCTTGAAATAGCAATACGTTTGGGTAGACGTGTATCCAAAGAAATTAACGCCTCATTGAACTCAAGTGCACTCATTTACAAGAGGAGATTATGATTCGACAATGCATTAATTAAATGGCGGTAGACTGTGGAAGAATTAGAAGAATCAGGAGCTCAGGAAAGGCATGGGCGGAATTATTGTCCATCATGCAATTTGGTAAGGAATGATTTTAGGGATTAAATTTTGCTCATGGATTAATTTTTCATTGTTTTTTCAAAAATGAAATTAGTTATTTTAAAAATGATTAGCTCACTAAAGGTTCTACATTTTAAAATAAATTTCCATCCTTAAAATTTATTAAAATTTATTCTGTCTACAAAAATAAATGTGGTCGTTGTTGAAAAATGTTTGGCCTTGGAAAATTTTTGAGTAATCCTCAAAGTTTGATTATGTTGGAACTCTATTCAGATGGCTATTCTGGTGCATTTAGAATTCCTCTTATGACTCTTGAATATGCTATAAGCAGATTGAATGGTACTATTCTAGAGGAGATTGTCATAGAAAACTATACTACAAACCTGTTAGATATTAATGAAGAAATGCTAATAATAGAATTAGTTACAACAGAGGCTCCTCCGTGTCCTCTACAGCTGTTATCAGATCCACTATTATAGGAAACCGTTGCTTGTGTATCAAGCTATAAATGTAATCGTTTTCTTGA
>ML781314.1:847617-864279 GCA_009831015.1 Picea engelmannii | reverse complement strand
GTGGTGTGTGCACACAAGTGTTAACCACTAACACTAATCCATATCACATATCAAATTCCTATTCCAAATATCAACACATAAACCAACACAAGTGCTTTCTTTTACACATTTCTGCGCAAAGTGTTGTGTCTGCGCACAAGTTATGTAAGTGTAAACCAAATCAAAATTCCAGCACACAAGGGAACATGCATCAATTGTCAAGCCATAAAGGGGAACATATCAAGCTCATGAGTCATTGATCTCCTTTAAGCATAAAATCGAGTGTCAAGTCCATGCGACCTGCAACCGTACACACAACCAAAAAATAATCGATGTAAAAAAAAATAATAGAGTAAAAGAAACTTGGTTGAAGGAGAAGAATGCGCTTTACGAATACTTTCTTTGCTTAGATTGTTCTTTATGGCAATAGTCAATACCAGAGTCAAACAATACATAACCATAGTGCACAAGTGCTAAGCTCCAATGCCCGAAGGCCACTCTACAATCCTCAAGACCCACACCTCCATCCACCGAGTCACATAATTCAACGCATATGTACAAGGCGCCAAGGAAAACGTCGACTCAAACAAGCCATGCAACATACCAATGTAACTAGTTGATGTTTAAAATATCCATCCAAACACATTGGATTGGTTTAGTCGCAGTCCAAACTCAATTTGCATGATCCTAGAATGCACAAAAGATGACTCCTGTAACCTACACATAAACACACATCACAATTCAAATCAAAGCGCCCAAGCATGAAGCCACCAAGGAGAATTCTACTATGTGCTCAATGAAGCCATGCAAATACCAAGCGCCATCGCACAAGCACCAACAACACACCAACACACATGGGTAACCAAAGGCTGGGATGCCAACGTCCCCACATGGTAGTGCACACCAGCACAAAGTCCAGTGCCCAAAGTGCCAGAGGTTTACGTTCTAGGGAATAATCAAATGGGCCACCTGCATAATCAAACGCGAGACCAAAGAAGAGAGACCTTAGATTTTCAAATGATTTAGGAACATAGTTCTTACAAACTCAATAATAGTCAAAAATAATATTTTGCGCAGAGGGTTTGAGGAAAACTTTTCGATCCATCTACATGACCATTGACTGGGGATTCGAGCTTGAATTCTGAGCAGGGCTATGTGTGACTATGAGTAAAAAAAAATGATTTGGACCCAAAACCTGAGAAATATATTTACTATTTACCCCTATAAAATTTGCAGAATTAGACCTGTTCAAGTGTCAAAGTCTCCCAGATATCACGTTACTCCATGAGAATCAAAATATAGACCTATTCAAGTGCTACAGAATATAAAATGAAATAATAAAATATGTGGTTTCTTTTTTTTTTAGGCTCAAATGAAAATATGTTTTTAAAAAAACCTTAAATAAGTACCAAATCTCCAAGTTGTGCCAACGTAGAAGGCACCATGAGGAGGATCCCACGAGAGAGTGCTACTATGCACCAACGCAAAAGGCACCACGAGGAGGAGAGCCCACAAGGGGTGACTACATTCAAGTGTATATATATATATATATATATATATAATATTGGGCCTGAGAGCCAAAACCTAACTATTTCATAAAATTCCATGCAATATCATACAACAAACAAGCCAACGCCCTTAAGCAACCACCGAGCCTAAGAAAACATTCCAACACACAACACAACACAACATTCAAGCCAGCGTTCAAGACCAAGCCATCGAGGAGCAGAGGGAATGCGCCATTGTACACGATGCACCCTCCAGACCTTGAAACCATGGACATGGGGTCGGGACCTTGAAACCATGGACATGGGGTCGGCTAAGCATGAATATGGCCATGGCCATCGACCTCATCCTTCACCTCTGCAAAGCGTTTGAAGAAAAAAAAAATGAGAATGAAAAGGGTAGAGTGAGGCTAGGGTTTGAGGAGATAAAGGTGAGAATAATTTAAGGTTGAGGATGAGAGCCCTGAGAAGGAGGGCACGTGGACCTCATTCACCCACGATGCTCAACTTCAAATAAAAATAATTTTTTTTTTTTTTTAATTTCTTTTAAAATTTCTCTTATTTAATAAAAAAAATTATTTTTAAAATTTCTTTTACATTACGTTTTATATATATATATATATATCATATAAAATATGTTAAAAAAAATGTTAATTATAAATAATAATAATAATAATAATATTAAATATATAATAATATTAAAGTTATAAAAAAAAAAGTGTTTGGAGTCCATGGGTTTTGATCCCACGACCACTCACCATAGTCCAAGCCTTGGAAAACAACCAAACACCAACGCACCACACATGAGTATTTACAAAATAAATTCATATATATAAATTAATTAATTATCAATAGTCATAAAGTACTATCCCAAAGTATAATCTCCAATTATCCAAGTTAACCAAGCACTGAGTTTCATCCCATCAACCATTGAGCCAAGTGCCAAGCCCTTCGATTCCATTCCACCAGCCAAAGGCAAGCACCAAGCCCACAAGGGAGCATTTTGTGCACAACATATTAACATTATAAAATTTTAATGTTAATAATGGGTTTGAAACCTATTATTATTAATCATATATATATATATATATATATATATATATATATATCCCCATGATTAATGAATGTAATAGTGTAACTTTATAATTTATAAAGGTTAAAATTCCTTGTAGAGTAGTGGGAGTTTGATGCATGTTATGGGAAATAGTCAGGGTAGAATAGGAGTATAATAGAAATCACCATATAAGGGATCTGATGCACTGTGGCGAGTGTGGTACAGTGCTAGCGTAACTACCAAGTGAGAGGGTCAATAGTTTTCTTAGGTGAAGACATCAAGCCTAGATAATTTAACCCTAACCTAGCCACTTCCCCTAAAGAGAGTAACGTCTGTTTATAGACAAGTAAAAAAAAACTTACGCCTAACCCTATTTTCTAGTTTAAGTTGCACAAACCTGAAACGTCCTTGAACTCACCTTGACAACTTTCGTTGATGCAGGTTAAATTATACAGGATGGTTAGGACTCAAGGAAATTGAGGCAGAGGAGCATCATCACAGGGACCACCAGGGCCGCCACCACCATCGCTAAAACTATCTCTCATACTATGCTCTTTGGAGGCCATAAATGAGACTTTAAAGGGGTATCAACCAATGGGGATTGAAGTGGATCCCCCACCATATAGAACAGGTAATCCAGAAGCATCAAGGGATTCAGGGGGAGGACATCCACCCGAAGACATCAGTAGAGAACTATAGAAGATCAAACTTCTGGAGTTTACTGGGGGTCGTGCTAGTGAACGTGTCGAGGCGTGGTTGGAAGGCATGACAAGGTGTTTCACCTTAATAGACTATGCGTCAACTTCAAAGGAAAAGATATCAATTTTTTAGTTAAGAGACAGTGCCTTGAACTACTGGGGCAACCTGTAAAGGCAGCTACATCTTACCCCATACACCGTATCTTGGGAACTTTTTGAGGAGAGGTTTTGAAGGAAATATATATGAGCTTACTATGAGGAACAACAGGAGGGATAATTTCATTCTCTAGTAGAGGGAAACAGGACCATAGAAGAATATGAGATCAAGTTTATGGAATTGGTCAAATATTTCTCATACATTGATAATGACAAACGACAGGCATAACGCTTTGTCTATGGGTTAAACCATAAGATAAGGGCTATGGTACAGATGTGGAAACCATATTCAGTAGCAGAAGAAGTGGAAAATGAGCGTTATCCGGAGGAACACAAGAACTTAACTAAAGGTACGAGACCGACCTTTTAGCATCGTCCTGGATTCGTAAGGAAGGCCCCTAGGACATTTCCCAGAGGAGGGGGATCAAGGCCACCACCATATGGTAATAGATTCACACCAAGGATAGAAGCCGCAGGGATTTCAATGGCAGCAAGTGTAGCATCTCATTCATCACCAACGATGCAGGCAGGTCCACGGCCATCTCAGGGAGAAACTAGTAGGGGCAGGGGTTCCATGGGAAGGAACTCATTTCAGAGACAGTCACAAAAGAGTTTGCAGGTTCAATCCCATGTCACCTATTAGGGATGTCAAGGACCCCATTACCAGCATGACTGCCCAGAGTTACAATCAGGATTTCTGCATAGAGAAGCAAAGGCCCCAATGGGAAGAGCTATTAGTAGCCACTAGATTTATGCAGCGGTTAATAATTTCGAGGCTGAACATCAATCCATGGTGGGGGAGTCATCAGGCACGCTAAATGATATCAATGTAAAGATTTTATTTGATTCTGGTGGTATAGATAGTTTCATTTCACCATTTCCATTAGAAAAGAGTGGGTTGGCAGTCTACGAGCATGATGACTTTAAACAAATTGAGATTGCTTTGGGGGAAAAATAAGCGGTAGGACCTAGTTCTGATAATTGTATAGTAGACCTTGGAGTGTGTACCACTAGGTTGAAGGTATACGTCACTTCTCTTAGAGCGTATGACCTAATCATTGGAATGGATTGGTTAGAATCCCATTAAGCTATGGTAGATTGTTTCACAAAAAGGGTGCTTTGTGTCAATGATGAAGGAAGACCAATAGAGATCCACGGTGTAAGGAGACGAGTGTCTCTACGCTTTATATCAACTATGAAAGTTAAGTGGTGCATGAGGTAAGGGTGTCAACTATATGTAGTGGAAGAAGTGAATGAATGGAAGGGACCCTCCTTGGATCAACACTCGGTATTGTCATAATTTAAGGATGTCTTTCTGAATGAGTTACCAGGGTTACCTCTAGAGAGGGAGCTCAATTTTACTATTGAGATAAAACCTGGTGCAGAACCAATTTCCAAGACTTCATATAGGATGATAGCGCTAGAACTTTGTGAGTTGCAAATGGAGTTGAAAGAGTTACTATACTTAGGGATAATAAGGCCCAGTGTCTCACTTTGGGGTGCACCAGTAATTTTCGTAAAGAAGAAGGATGATTCCTTACGATTGTGTATATCTTACAGGGACTTGAACCATGCTACAGTGAAAAATAGGTACACAGTGCTGCGAATAGATAATGTCTTTGATCAGATGAAAGGAGCAGTGGTATTCTTAAAGATTGATTTGCGATTAGGGTATCACCAGTTAAGGATTAAGGAAGCTGATGCTCCTAAAACTTCCTTTCGAACTCAGTTTGGGCATTATGAGTTTGTCATAGTACCTTTAGGATTGACCAATGCACCAACAGTATTCATGAGCCTCATGAATGGAGTATTCTAGAAGTACCTAGACTATTTTTTACAAGTCTTTCTAGATGACATCCTCATCTATTCCAAGAATGAAAGAGAACATGAGGAAAACTTGTGAGTGGTGTTGTCCTACCTTAGAGAGAACAAATTTTATGGGAAGTTGTTGAAGTGTTCCTTCTTCTAGAAAGAAATACACTATTTAGGTCATATCATTTCTGGTGAAGGAATCTTTGTGGACCCGGAAAAGGTAAAGGCCACTATGGAATGCCAGTGCCAAAAAATGCCCATGAGGTAAGAATCTTCATGGGGCTAGCAGGTTATTATCGAATATTTGTTGAAGGATTCTATAAAATAGCGAAACCCATCACCCCTTTGCAGCGCAAGGGGGTCAGGTATGAATGGATAGAAGAATGTAATAGTGCATTCATTGAGCTTAAGAGGTTATTAACTAGTGCACCAATTCTACGAATGTCGGATATGGAAAAGAACTTCACAGTCTACAGGGATGCCTCGAAGCAAGGTTTTGGGGCCATTCTAATGCAGGATGGAGGAGTGATAGCTTATGCATCAAGGAAGTTGAAGAAACATGAAGATATTTACGCTACTCATGATTTAGAGTTGGCAGCTATAATGCTAGCTCTGGAACTTTAGAGGCACTATGTTGTGGGGAGAAACTTTGAGCTCAAAATGGACCATCAAAGTTTAAAACATCTCTTCACTCAAAGGGATCCGAATGCCAAGAAAAGGCGATGGAGTGAGTTTATGAGTGAGTACGATTTCGATATTTCATACATCAAGGGAAAGGAAAATGTGGATCTTGTTGTAGGGTTGTCGCTCACATCTCATAGACACAATGCCATTCTTGTGATAGTTGATAAGTTAACCAAGAGTGCTCATTTTATTCCAGTTAGAGACACTTACGATGTCACTGATGTGGAACATGTGTTTGTAAGTGAGGTCATCCATTTTCACAAGATACCTAAGAAGATCATTTCAGATAGGGACTCTAGATTCACTTCTAGGTTTTGGACAAGTTTGCAGTTAGTGTTGGGGACTCAGTTGAACTTAAGCACATCTTATCATCCTGAAAAAGATGGGAAAACTGAGAGAGTAAAACAATTCATGGAAGACATTCTTAGGATGTATGTCATGGATAATCAAACCCATTGGGAGAAGTACCTACCTTTGGTAGATTTTTCCTACAATAACATTTTTCATAGCTCCATCAGAATGACACCCTACGAAGCTTTGTATGGAAGGCCATGCAGAACGTCATTGAGTTGGGATAGATTAGAAGACTGAGTAACAATTGGGCCATAATTGATTAAAGAGATGGAGGAACATGTGATTTGGATTAGGCAGAGACTAAACGAAGCACAAGATAGGTAGAAAAGTTATGCGGATGCACACAGGACCGACCGAAGTTATAAAGTGGGAGAAAATGTTTTCATTCGTATCAAGCCTAATAAGACTACCATATGGTTCGGGAAGGGGACAAAGTTGTCACCTTGATTTATAGGACCATTCAGAGTCCAATACAAAATTGGACCCGATGCCTATCATCTTGTATTGCCACCCCACTTGCATAAAACTCATAATGTTTTTCATGTATCTATTCTACGTCATTATGTTGTTGATGAATCACATAAACTAAATTGGAAGGAATTGCACGTATCGGATGTGGGAACTCTCACGATAGAACTGTTACGCATATTGGACCGTAGAGTCTAATAGCTCAGGAACTATCTGGTGGACAAAGTTAAGGTCCAGTGGGACAAGTATAGTCCATGATCTGCTACTTGGGAAGACACTCAGACACTACGACGAGATTATCCCTCACTTTTTTGACCACCTCAAGAATATGTTTCTCGAAGGTTGGGTGTATGTAACACCACCTTTTGACATAGACAACCAAGATTACCTGAGGCCTACACACCTTTATTTTCTATTCATAAGTGAAACTATTAAATGATACACTTGAACTTTTAAGACGTATGAATCTTTATGAATGTTTAAATGTGCTTGGATAATGATGGATATGATGTGATATATTGTGAGAATGTAAATTTTATGAATGTTTAAATTTTATTAATGATGATGGATATGATGTGATCTACTATGTGAATCTAAATTCTATGAATGTCTATTTTTTATTGATGATGATGGATATGATGCAACATATTGTTTGAATGAGATTCCTATGGAGGTTTAAATGCTATTAGAATGATGTTGGATATGATGCAATATATTTTGTAAATGATAATTTTTTGAATAGGTGTTGTTAATTGGATTATGGGATATTATGAGATCTATTTCTAACTTTAAATTTTTTATGTTAAAGTTATTAGTATGCAGATACTAAATTGAAATTATGGTTGTATGAAATTACATGATGATAATGCATAAGAATGTACAAGTTCGTGTTACAGAATAATCTGGAGGTTATGGGCTATGAAATAGCCAAGGGATAATGAAGATGAAAGTGGATGTCATGACCACTGGCCGAGAAACAATATGGTATGAACCTTTGTATCTGAAATTATATTGGTTTGGATACATTTTTGTGATATATGGACGAGTGCAGGATTTCAGGTGGGGAGACTGCCCAAAACTAAATAGATGATGACAAAACTCCCAACAACATGGTGCCACTGTATATTCCATTTTAGGGTGTGAACCCTAGTCTTGTTAAGAGGGGTGGCGGCATTTCCCACCGTGTATTGTCCAAAACCTGAATTCATGGGAGGAAAATGTTAGTTCAGGCTCCCCTAGACGTGCGATGATGACCATTAGTTGCCTGCTAGGGAAGCTTGGTCAAGATAGTGACATTTTCACCATCGGGTTCTATTTTGAGTTAGGTCAATATAGTTGACGCTCCAAGATAGTCCAACAGAGGAAAGATAGGAATGGAATATGGAAGTAAGTTAGGGAGGAAGGATGAGTAGAGATAGTTGGGAGTGTATGGAGATTTGTCTTATGGTGGCATTTATTGTTTTCCCTCTGAAAAGAAAATGGATATATATGAATATTCATAATTATGTAACTAAAATACAATTTTCTAAATAACATTGTTGAGCTAGATCATAGTAATTAAAGGATTTTGAAAACATTTGATTGGTTTATTGTGTTTTATAAAATGAATAGTCTTGTTGAATGGATTGGATGCATATGGAAATTACTATAGAGATGATAGTTATTGATATTAGCACATGAACGAGACTTGTATGTACTAGCTACACATGCATTTATTGTACATGTACACTAGTATGAATGAGTTTCTTGGATTACTTACTAATAATGACCGTTATTTGTTATGAATGTGGGAACCATGTTTCTTTTCCCTTGTGTATGTAACAACCCTAGTTAAATGATTGCTTAAGGTTTATCAAGTATAATTAATTAAATAATTAATTGTCCTAATGTATTTTAATTAAATAATGATTATTTATTAATAATATTATTTATTTATTGTTTATATATGTTGATTAATTAATTCATTCATTTAAGGTTTGGGTAACGAATTAAAATCTTAATAATTATTTATTTATTTATTTAAAAACTTAAGGTATGAAGGATAAGGTATTGAATGGAGGGATAAGGTATTAAATGGAAGGATAAGGTGGGTGGCATTAAATGAGGGGAGGAGGAGGTGAATGGAAGGAGGATATGAGGGGGCAAAGGCATTCAGGAGAAGGACTTTTAGGAATTTTGGGGGTAAGGGAGAATTTTGAAAGTAGGGACTATATTTTATGTTTGGGATATTTTTCTGGTCTGGAGTTTTGGTGGACTGTTGCAAGGGTGCATCGGTTGCTGGAAGTTTTGGGCTCGGAGGCTAGGAATCCTCACAAAATTCTAGAGCTAGGGATTCGGATAGGCTCTGTTCGTAGCTGGCAGGGAGGAAGGATTCGGTTTTGGTCAAAGTTTCGACAGAGCAACAGGGAGGACATACGGAGATTGGAGAAATAACATCAGACATAGGTATGTATTTTCATGAATATGTTGTGTTATGTGGTTGTTACATTAATTTATTTTCATGTTGTTCATAAATAAACTTTATGATGAATAATAAACGATTATAAGATGATGATTAAATTGCACAGGATATAAAAAAAAATTATTCTTTATTTTAGCTTGTGTTTTATAAGGCTCTATGGGGATAGAGACCTTACACCAATTTATAAGTCGATTGGAGATATAAAGGAGAAGAGAGTCCAAGGAAATGTTTCTGGTTGTTGAATTGGAGAGAGGGAGTCCGAGGGATTGTGAGGGCAAAGAGCAAATGGGTATGTTCATTAGTTGTGATATGTGATGTTGGATGGCTTCTGACGTATTAAAAAAGAAGAGATCAGATTTGGAAAGATTAAAGGTGATCCTGGATGCTTCGCTGAAATCATTGAGAATGGATCTCAGTTTCTTAGCTTCTTACTCAATGGAGGTGTTGAGAAGCATCGTGTTATCAAAAAATTTTCTATGAGAGATTGTCAGTTATAACCCCTGTAGAGGGAGGCCTTGAAGTGAGCCACTTTGAATTGTGCCTTTGATGTAGCGGCCCAGGCCTTCATCCATTATGAAAATCAATAAGGGGGAAATAAGGTCACCTTGTCTTATAGCTATCGAGGGAGAGAAGGGTTGTGAGGGAACTCCATTAACTAGGATTGAGCAGAATGTTGAGGATATGACATTCATTTTATAAGAGATCCACTCATTGTTAAAGTTGAAAGATGTTAATAGGGATTTCATGTAGTGCTAGCTTAATTTATCAAAATATTTTGATAGGTCTAGTTTTAGTAGCATAGCTGGAGTACAAGTTATTTTGAGCAAGTGAATGATTTCATGGACTAAGATGAAACTATCCATGATTTGACTTCCTTCAACGTACCTTGATTTCCCCTTGGAGATGATGAAGGGGAGTATGGGCTTGAGTCGCAGGGATATGACCTTGGAGATGATTTTAGAAGTCACATTCCATAACTCTATTGGCCGAAAGTTTTTCATATTTCTAACCCTTTCATATTTAGAAGTCGAAGAAGTCTATAGTTAAACCATCTAGGCCTGGTGCTTTTCCTTTAGGGAGATCTTGGACAGCTTGGTCCACCTCTTCTTGCGTTATGGGTTTCATGAGAGCCACATTCTGATATGGGGTGATAAGAGTTGGGATATTTTTGGTCACCCGCTTTTTTGCCAAGGTGCGGTCCACAAGGGGTTCTAAGAGAAGATCCTTGTAGAATTCTATTAGCTCGTGCCTTATTTTTTGATGAGTTATCAGGGTGTTTCCCTACTCATCTTCCAACTTCGTAATGCAATTTATGAAATGTTTGTGGATCATGGAGTGGTGGAAGAATTTGGATTTTTTCTCACCCTCTTTGAGCCATTGAACCCAAGATTTATTTCTCCAAAGGATTTCCTCCTGCTTGTATATTTCTTCCAGTTTCCTCTTGATGACATTATCCTCCTATTGTTTTGAAACTATGTGGCATGTTTGTATAATTTTTTTCATAAGGTCCTCTAAGTTTTGTTCTAGCATTTTCCTTCTTGAAAGATGTTCGCAAAGACCTCTTTGTTACTTTTTCGAATATGTTGTTTGAAGTGCTTTATATTTTGATGGAAGCAGAACATTTTGGTACCCTTCTAAATCTTTGCATTGGTCCACCAATTTCATGCTAGCTTCTAGAAGTCTCAGTAGGTGAGCCAAAATATCTCAAATATGAAGGGTTTGAGCTTGGGAGTGGTTATTGTATCTATCCAAAGCTATAAGGTCCAGTGGTTTGAACCCACCTTGGGAAGAATGTTGTAATCTACCATTGGTCCTTCTAGCATAAGGGATTCTGAGACTAAGAAGCGGTCAAGCTTGCAGGCTATTTGTTTGTTTCCTGATCATTTGTTGGTCCATGTGTAGATTCCATTTCCATTTTATATGTCAACCATATTGACTTGTTCTATTAGCTCCTAGAATTTATGTTGTCTTGTTCTAGGCATTTTTTCCCTCCTCTTTTTTCCTCTGGCACAAGGATCATGTTGAATTTTCCACCGACTATCCATCACTTGTTCTCTACTAGAGAGCCTAGGTATGCCAAGGTTTTTAGGAAGAGGTCCTTGTCTTGGCAATTTTGTGGGCCATATTCATTGGTAATTATCCCATTTTTATCCATACCAATAGCTTGGCAGTGAGCTGTAAGAGTGCATGGTGTGAATAATCCTTGTTTTAAGATTATTGTGGCAGGGTTCCAGAGTATAGCTAATCCCCCTACAACACCTTTCGAATTGAAGTGATAGAAGTTGCAATTTCTCTAGCATTTTTTAAGAAAGTATTTTTCTATTTATCCTACACACTTTGTTTCTTGTAGCATAAGAATATCAGGGTCTTCAACTTTTACGCAGTTCCGAAGAATCCTCTTTTTGGATATCCCATTTATCCCTCTAAACTTGTAAGTGATGGGATTCATTATTATCAATTTGGTGGGTGGGAAAAGGATCTCTCTGAGAGCCTTTGTATCTTCCCCAAGTTTATCATGTAGTTCCTTGCCTCTTTTATTAGTTGGTGCACTGATTTTCTCCAATGCCTTTTTTTTTCCTTAGGGTTATTCTAGGGATATGGGTTTGGATCCACTCTAATGCTGAGTCTAGAGGTGCCCCCTAGTGATGAGTCAAGAAAAACCTTATGGAATTTCCTGAGTTGATATTCCGGTATAGTTTGAAGGTCCTTATTGTTAAGTGCTTCTTATCACCTATCTAGGGAAATATGATCTAGGTCTTGCTCGTCCATTTCCATTACTGTATCTTCTTCCCTCTTTGGACCTTTCCCTAGATTTGGAGAATCCTCGGAGTCTGCGTGGCTTCCTTGAACTAGGTGCACCGGTGGATGTTGCATTTCCTTGTTGTTACTATCTTCTCTTTCCGTTGTTTGGTGTGTTTTTTCCACCTCTTAAACCTCTGGAAGTTGGTTAAGGGATTCAAAGGAGTTGGTGTTGTGGTTCTTTCTTCGAGTGTTGTTGATGGGTTTTTTTTTTGTTTTTCTTCTATGGTTGTGAATCTGTGTGAACCCATCCTTTAGTTTCTCTTCAACTTCCATCTTGGTAGGAATGTTTAGGGGAAAATATTTGAAGAGATTCCCATGTTCATGGAATTTTCGATAACGAAAGGGAATGTGTTCATAGTCTATGGTTTGAGCCCATTCCTTGTCCTAGTATTTTAGGGTTACTTAACCTAGGAGAGATTTGGGGATGGTCATATAGACACATATTCTTTCATAGGAGGTGTATTTTGGTTGATTTGTATCTTCTGAGGACTTAACATGTTTTCCCAGAGTATTTCCAAATTTCTTCTAACCAAAACTCTTGAGGCAGGGAGTAGAGAGAAATTGATACCTAGGAATAGGCAAAATCTTCCTTTTCAAGGAAAAAGTGGTTCATCCAAAAGTGAAGGTAAAGACCTACTAAGTTGAAGAAGTATGGTCCTACTTCCATGATGCAGTCCTTGTCTTCAAGTTTGTAGAAAATTATTGTAAAGAATCCTTTTGAGCTTAGCTAGAGCTCGTAATATCCTTTGGGATTCCATCGCGTCTTGATCTGTCATGCAAGGTCCTTTTCTAAGGGCCAGAGACAGAGGAATTTGATGATTAAATAATGGTCTCTCATGAACTTTGTGTTCTCCCCTATTATGGTTTATTTTATGATGTATTTGGGTGCTAACGAAGCATGAGGGATGCACTTTCCAAATATCCAAACCTGATATGATTTTCGATGCGATGATTTTCCATCCATGATTTCTCCTTTGCTTTCATATTTTTGTTCTTGCAGGTATTGTTCCCTTATGTATGCCAGAGGTTCAAAGGATGGTAGGAGAGCACAGGATTTTTCTGGATCGTTCACTACTATGTTGCGATAAGGGGGGGTTTTCAGCCCCCCCCCTATCTACCCTCATTATGTTGTGTTAGTGGGTGCGACAAAGTTGTGTGTGCTAGTCATGTACAGAGAGGGACTGCAGTGTATGGGGTAGGAGTTTGCTGGTTTCAAGAAACCCTAGCCATTTTAGAGTTTCAACTTTGCTTTGCCGGTCAAATTTTAGTTTAACATAGAAATTACAGTAATAAGTTAAACTAAAATGAAAGACACATAAATAGCACTCCACCCACACAATGAACACAAGATATACCTTGTCAAAATCTGATATAGGAAAAATTCAACTAGAAAGTCACACAATGTCAAATATGTATGCTACAAAAGATTCTATTTCCCATTTTTTACTTTAGTATGCCACTTAGATTTCTCTAGTCTCTTAATGAAATACCATAAAAATGCAACCCCTTCGTTTTGTAGGGTCCCAATGTTTAACATAGTTTGATAGGCATTTGGTCTAGGGTTAGTCTTTTGGACCCTCTATAATATTATTGAATGTCCACATTGCACTAGCTCCACATGCATTATTAATGTGAGCTAATGTGGCATCAAGTGAATACCATGGTCATCAATAGGATAGGTCAACTTGCGTGAGGAATTACTTTTCACATAGAAAAATCAACTAAAGTGATCTTCTCTTTGTTGGAAAACTCTTGGAGTAAAGTAATGAAGCAATTTCCCCTAAATTATCCCTACAAGCCAATAACTCCATTTTTTCCACCTATAGAGTACCAAAATAAATGAAAAATTAGATAGTGACACATTTTGCATCATACCTCCCCACTTAGGGAAGCTTTTAGACCCTAAACTATTTTATTAAAGGAGGTGAGGAATATTTTCCTCTACCTTCGAGTTGGAGTATCATTTGGACTTGGCTAGAAGTTTTTCATTCAAGCATATCTACTAGATTTCATACTACCCTAGTCTAATTGTTCTCGACTTCCAATACAAAAATTATTCAGCTATATTTTCCTAAACTTTTAGTGCTAAATTGTGTATGATTATAAGATTTAATATTATTTTTCTAGTGTGACATTGAAGAATCATAGAGTTTAAGATTTTCGACATTTATTACTATGTACATGTGCATATATGAGAATAGATTAAGTTTATAAGAATCATAACCCACCATTTTGTTCATTAATAATTGGAATTTTATTTTTCTAAATATTCTCTTGAAATAGAAGATAAATCTTTAATATCATTGTTTGTTGTCATGGTTTGCATCTCCAATTATCTATCAAATAATTATTAACAATAATTAGGATACTTTTGTGTTTATTCCATACAAATTTCATTCACTATTAAAAAAAAGTTAGTGTTATGCGACTCACGACTCTTGATCAATTTTACCAAACTCTAGCATGTTATTAAGATAGTTTAGGATAATGTAGTTGAAGTTATTTATATCTATACCTCAAAATTTCGATT
Source organism: Picea engelmannii (assembly GCA_009831015.1). NCBI lineage: Eukaryota > Viridiplantae > Streptophyta > Pinopsida > Pinales > Pinaceae > Picea > Picea engelmannii. Next base: position 849,776 of record ML781314.1, on the reverse strand, counting down.
GACATTGTTTCAAAGGTTATGAAAAAACTACAATTTAAAGTGTCATGAACAATTAATTGGTTAATCTCCATATGGGTATGGAGCTTCGTATTCATCCTTGGTTGATTTTACTAGAATGTAGCTTTCTATTAGGATTATTATGGGTGATGTGGCTGCAATTTTATATACAGTCACATATTCTATTTACACTCTTTAAGTTTATTAAGTAACAATAAATCAAATAGTCATGCAAATAAATAAATGGATAGATTTATTTAAGTTTATAAATAAATAAATGGATAGATTTATTTAAGTTTATAAAGAAATAATCTTTTCTTCTATATAGAGCAGGGTTATGACTAGAATACATATTATATAAGAGTAAGTTAAACATTATGGATGATGAAAGGTCTCCTAAAATTGTTTGAAACTACAGTGGAAATCATTTTCATATCAATAAATAGATGGCATAAGGACGTTCACTAAACCATCGGGGAATAAAGGAAGAGATCATATTCTAAAATAAGGATAATACTAAAAATATTATTACCTAAAAATTTACAGAGAAAATGTGGTGTAATAAATATTTATAGCTAAAAATAAAATTATGATATTGTAAGGAGCTAACCAACAATAGAGTATAAAAAATAAAGAAAAAAATTAAAAGAAATAAACATTGCTAAAATAAGCAAAAATTCTCATGAGATGCATAGTGAAACTAGTGATTGGTCAAATTGCAAAAGGATGTTGAATGAAAGAGTTCATCCTAACCTTTTAACTAAGCTTGGAATGCTTCTCTTAATGTTTTTCGAAAACACAGAAATATTTATGAAACTGGTGTATGAGACCTCCTTGTTTTTGGGACCCCCACACACCAAACTGGTGTATGAGACCTCCATGTTTGTGGGAGCCCCATTCGCCCAACGATTTGACTGGTAAAATCTATGGAGGTATACATCCCCGATGCCCCTCTGGATTTGAACTTGTGACCTCTTAGGAGGAAAGATGTGTTCTTAACCATTAGGCCCACTCAGGTTGTATTAGGTCCACTCAAGCTATATATTATACACCATTGTAATAAGAAAATATGTTCTACACCATTGTAAAATATAAACTTTCTCTGATCTTCCATCTTAATTATTTTTTCCTACGAAAAGGATGACAACTTATTCAATGAAAATAAAATATATTTACATTTTCAAAGGGAAATTTTTTTATTCGTTAAAATGAAAAGATGTTACATAGTGTAGATGTTGCTAAATAATTCATAAACACACATAAATAGGGAAACTTTTTTATTCGTTAAAATGAAAAGATGTTACATAGTGTAGATGTTACTAAATAATTCATAAACACACATAAATAGATAGTCAATACACATTTATAACACAAGAAAATAAGCAAATAATAGTGAAGAAAAAATTTGAATTACTAATAAGAAAAAAGGTTCTTAATTTTTCTTGATGAAATATATATATATTTTTTGTTTGTTAAATTGTGCGGGACTTGTTGGCTACGCGATTAACCTGTCGCTTGAGAAACCGTGACCGAGGGTCATCTAAGATGTCAAAATCACCAGGGGATCACACCCGGCCTGAGCCACACCAACCCTTAACATGGTTGGATTTTTTGTCCTAGCAGGTTTCGAACCGACGACTTTAACAACACGGAGTGACTTAACAACACACTCCGTCACCGACTATACTACACCTTGGGGACTGAAAATTTGAAGGACATGGGGGTGGGATTTGATCCACTTATGTGTGCATGGGTCACGATACCATTTAATATGGTATCTCTCGGTGCAACCACATGTTCGACCACTACTTCAAGTTGTCCCCATGGATCCTAGTAAATCCCTCACGAGAATTGAACCTTGGCCAATGGTGAAAAACTCATCGCTTTCCACCATTGGATCCAACCCCTTTGGGCTTGATGAAATATACTTTGTTGTAAATCATAATTGTATTTTTTTTAGCATTCACATGGAAATCCAATCACTCATCATAATGAGAAGTGTAAATTTATCTGCTCTGTGATATTACTTCCTTATGAATAAATGATAAATAATGAAGTAAACACTTTATTTTCATAAAATTTATAGATAAATATATGAGTAGGTACTTGTTAATGATATTCTCTCATGACGCATTAGTGACAATGTAAATATGGAAAAAAAG
>ML781314.1:827681-846470 GCA_009831015.1 Picea engelmannii | reverse complement strand
ACAAGACAAACGAAATGTGTGAAATTCAAGAGACAGTTTCGCAGGAATAAGAACTACATTCTTCGTCGTTGTGGTTTAATGGGGTATTCAAAGCAAGTGAATTTGGATTAAGGTTGGGAGTAATGAGTTGGATATAGGAAATAGGATTGTATTTGAATTGTTGATATATTGTTTTCTGTTTATATGCAAATAGATAGGGTTTTTCTTTACGATCTAAATTTTTGATCTATCACTTTTATTTATATATGAATTCACAATTATATTTTTAATTTTATATTAGTCAAAATAAATAGAGACACATATACAGCGATAGTTATCAGATTTATTTAAGTACTGAATCAACGCGGGGAATTTAATCAAAACAAGACGTAAAATGAAGGAAAGTAGAACTAATCTGTATGATATTAAATTTATATACATTTACAGATAATTTACTAACGAATGTAAATAGAAAACATAGAGGGTCCTCATTAAAATCATACTGTAAAATCATACTGTAGATTTATGTATGCATTAAATTTTGTAAAAGTAATTGCGAGATGAATTAAACACAGGAAAAAAGATAATCCTTTTAAAAGAAACTAGAGAGAAAAACAAGATATTTTTATTTCCGTGTTAACAGTCCAAAAGGATAAACAAGACTCATAAAGTTCTATTCAACTTAAAAATACTTATACATCTATGTACATAGGTACCATGAAAGTCGATCTACGGAGAACCCGTAGCCCTAAATAAACAAAATACATTCGAAACTCATGAACTTCTGTCCAATTTTTAAAAATTTATACATCTCTGTAAAAAGGTATCATGAAATCTTATCTACAGAAAACCTGAAACCCTAAAGAGAATAAATATATATTTACATTATATTTCCACATCCGAGATTTGGAAAAATAATAACACATGTGTAGATTATAAGTATGAAATCAACATTTGGACATGTGGAGAACAACCCATATGAAATGCATAATTGTTTATGGAGTAAGACACCCACGAGTTTTAGTTTGGAATAGGGTTGTTAAGCAGATTGTTTAGACCCATAATAAAAACAAAAACAAAATAAAAATCATTAGTACCCTATTCGAGTTTTAGACCCCCTATTTTAGCAGGGTTTGTCGACCTCTCGGTCAAGCATCATTTCAATTCTCTGAGCTGGAGCATCTCTTTCAATGCCCTGTTGGAATTCCACGAATGAATCCACAAGTTCTTGTAAAACTCGGCTTGTGCGTACAAGAACCATGCAAAAGCTTCTCCCCAGACGCACTGTGACCACACGCCTCTCGAAGAGAATTTAACGATTTTGCGTGTCAAGTATTCTACATGTGACTTACCCCGACTCTCTCGACCTTCGAAACCCTGATGAGGGCCTAGCTCTCGCTAGCTCCTCCTTATCCTTGTTCCATATGACCCTCTACTGTGACCCAAGGCTCAACCTCAAGCGCTTATGGAGAATTCACGTTTCACAAAGTTGGAGGGTCACTCACCTCCCTTCTCCCGACATTCGTTTTTCCGATATATCCTTTCCACAGATCAACGGTCTCAATTTTTTCACGATCTGACGATCCAAATCACGTCGGGATTTCATGTATCAAAAGCTCCCGATATGATTCACCTTTGTTCTCCCTAGGTTCAAAATCCTGATTCTTTAGATCTAATCGTTCAGATCCTTCCTCGATCGAAGGACTCATATCAAATCGTGCTCACTCCTGACCCCTGAAATATCAATATTTTGGAGCACCAAATCAACGGCTCGCGCTCCTCGGGATTTGATGGCCACTATCAAATCACGAACTGGAACCTCACGAGTTCTCATGATTCTCCCCTTTGACTTTTACCTTCGTCGAGTCAGCAAAATGTTGATTTGTTGCCACCTATCCTCTAATGATGGACATCCTGATGATTTCAGGACTTTGCGTTTCACGATGTCCACTCTCCTATGCAACTCAAAAGATTTTAAACCTTGTGCATGTTCTCTGGATCCAATGGTGGTTGGTCAACATGCTCCTAGATCCTACGAAAAAAATTTGTTCCCTCTTGCATGCTCTCCTTTGTGCCTGGACGTGAGATTTAATAGGTCCAGATTTTCTTCTTTGTAGTTGATCTACGATTGTTGTGCTCCTCCTCCTGAGCTTTCAATTCCTTCATGACTTGGAAGATTTCAATGTTTCGAAGGTCTCGTCCTTTGATTTATATCCTGCGAGCCTTGCAACTTTTGGTCTCGCCTACGTTCTGGAAATGCTATCTCTCCTGAGGTTTGGAAAAGAAACTAGACTTCGGCTTTATCACATTCCTTGCACTCTGCACGCAACTTTGTGTTATATCTTTTGAATTTGTCTAAGTCTTGTACCTCGAAGTGTCTCATCCTATTGTTCCTTTCTGTTGGAACTGTGTGCACAAACGTACTATTCTTCTTGATCTTCTGTCAATGCTCAAATCTCTAAGGGACTTGACCCTTGTATTGCCCTTCAAAGGGAACTTTGGTGCCCTCCTGGCAACCTCCTGCTCAAGTACACCTTGTTGAGCTTACAGAGTATTCAACAACTTTTTAAGTGTCTTCCTCAATCACTTCTCTTATCTTTGAACTCGAAACAAAGTTCTTATCGTGCACTCCTTGCACTTGCTCGATTTCCACCTAGTAAAGCTCTACAGAACCTTCAGTAGTTCTGACTCTATGTGCCTTCTCTGCATAGGCTTACCTCCAAGGTGTTCAACAACCTTAAGCATCCTCTTTGAATTCATGATCACTCTGATGTGCCATCTTGGCACGTTCTTCCCTGACTCCGCAGTCTTCACATGCGCACTCCTTATTCTAGCTAGAGAACTTCCAATGTTCTATTGTGCACTCCTTGCACAGCCTAAAGAACCCAGAATGATACAACAAACTCAAACAAATATAGAGAAATCTATCTTCCTATTGTAAATGAAACTTAGATCATGCATCTACAACATTCATTCATGAAATACATAAACACATGAATAATAATATACATGAAAACTGCTTTTCTATTATCTCTTTGTACCTATACAGACATTTACACAAAAACTGGACTACAGCAGAGTCCGAGTTCTCTCAATATCTCTCTCTCTCAGAACTTCTAAGACCTCCTAAGGCCTCCCTAACCTTTGAGATCTCTCTCTCTTTACAAAAGAGGGTTCCACGAGCTTATCATGTCCACCACCTTAGTTGCATTAATGTCTGAGTTAAGACACCATACTCCTACAGCTCCATTATAATGAATAACATGGCTATCTAGTCCAGATCGGATCTAGACCTCATCAACCTGTCAACCATTAAGGTGACAGCAACTCTTGCGTGCACAAAGACATGGCTTTGGTTCTTCGAGCCTTACAATATTTAATTACATTAAATACATTTGAATTTGAAAATAAGGGAAAAAATGAGAGGGCTAACACCTCTCCCCTCCTTGAATGCCCGTTGATGTGTTGTCTCACTAGCGCGTCGGTGGGTTGCAACGATGCTCTTGCATCATAACGATAACCTTGTTTGGAATTTGTTTATTTTCAAATGAGGTTAAGCTCCATTTTAACCTATTTAATTATTTCCAAATTTCGTTTGGCTTGTTTTAAAATGGGCCAAAATTCCTTTAACACAAAGTTTTCCTTTATCCACTTAGAAATATAATTTAAAAAAACACACCTACAAAATATAAAAAACAATTTTAATGAAATAAAAAAAAAGTTTGTATCATAAATACCAATGTTGTTTTGTTAAATTATGTGTATTACTACATTTATATATCAAATTAATTTAAGTTCATTAAATAATTTTATTTAATATCGTTGAAAATCTGTAGTGAACCTAAAATTCATTATTAAATTGTTATTGTTCATCTACTCATGGATTTGCGGACTTATAGGAGATGAATTTTATTAACCTCTTATCCACTTGTTAGTTAATGTCGATCTGGCTAGCGGATTTTTGTATTTATCTCGCATAAATTTTACTTTCCTCTTGCTATTAGCATAATGATTGTTTATCGTGGTATATTTTAAAAAATAGTTATTAATCATTATTATTATTTTTTGAGATTTAAAAAAAATAATAATAATAAATTAATTTAAAAGAAAAAGAAATTAATATAAAATTAATTTAAGATTTATGTATATTCCTAATATTTAAATGTAAAATTAATTTAAATTTATTAAATAATTATATTTAATATGATTGAAAATCTTTATTGAACCTAAAATTGATTATTAAATTGTTATTGTTCATCTACTTGATGGATTTGCGTATGAATTTTATTAACTTGTAATCGACTTGTTCGTTAATTATTTAATATCATTGAAAATCTTTAGCGGACCTAAAACTCATTATTAAATTGTTATTGTTCATCTACTTGATGGCGTAACTAAAATTCATTATTAAATTGTTATTGTTCATCTCCTTGATGGATTTGCGTATTTAACGGAGACGAATTTTGCTTTCTTCAAGTTTGCTATTAGGATAGTGATTGTTTATCTTGGTTTTTTAACGTGGTATATTTTAAAAAATAATTATTAATTATTATTATTTTTTGAGTGTTTGTTTCGTTTTATAGGAGAAGGTAACTATTAGTCGTAATGTTATTTGATACTAATATTATTTGATCAGGATAAGAAGTTTGTCACTACTAATCATAATGTTATTTGATATTAATAATAAACCATTTCAAAATTGAATCTAATGTTATTTGATATTAATACTAAACCATTTCAAAATTGAATCTAGAGTCTATCAACAAAAATGTCAAACAACATTATGATTAACCAGTTACATTAACGTTCATTAATGTTCATTAACATTAAAATTGGCATATTAAATAAAAAATAATACATGTAAGTTATGATAAATTTATTTTAATTAATTAATAAAATAATATTATTAAATTTATTTAAAATTTTTATTATATTTAATAAATTTAAATTTTAAATAAATTTATATTTTCAAATAATTATGATTAAAATAATTGATTAAAATAATATTAATGAGTAATGAAATTTTAAATCTCATTATTGTTTAACTTGATAAATAATAATAATAATAATAATCTAATTTTATGGTCAAGGTCAAGACACACACCAAATTGGTGTATGGGATCTCTTTGTTTGTGGGATAAATAATCCCCCTCCATCCCCTTGTTTGTGGGACAAATAACCCCCCTCCACCCCCCTCTGCAAGACAATTTGCCTCTCGATTTGAACTTGTGACCTCCTAAAAGGTATACATATCAAAATCCCCTTTGGATTTGAACTTGTCACCTCCTAGAAGGAAACACATGTTCTTAACAATTAGGCCCACTGGGACTATATAATAATAATAATAGTAAAACATGAATGATAATAATAATAATAATCTATTTTTAAGGTCATGGTCAAGCGAGACACCAAATTGGTGTATGAGACCCCCTTGTTTGTGGGACAATGGACCCCGTCTGCTCAACAATTTGACTGGTAAAGTCTGCTAAGGTATACATACCCTACTAGCCTCATGCCCACTCGTGTTGTATTAATATAATTACAAGTACCTCCTTTACATATTTCATTTCATTTACATGACACTTACCAATCCGTCTACATCGTACAGGCTAGATGAATTATTATTTGAATTTTCCTCATATACATATATATATAATTTATGAATACAAATAACATGTATGTTTAACGAGATCTAAATAGACTTAAAATATTTATTTTTTTCAAGTAAGATAATAAGATAATCCTTGATATATATATATATAATTAGTGAGATGAAATGTGTTTGACTTACCCAAATTACTTATTAGGATATTGTGCCTCATATTGTAACAACCTATGGAATAAAGTGTTGAACACATACATGCATTTATTATAAAAGTAAAAAATTATTCTTGCTAAGTGAATTCTCTCGTCAGTTTCCTTTCATCCTAAAAATTTAGGAATTTAGGATAAATGGTTAGGCACATGTTCATATTCGAAAGGATGAAAATTATGTTAGTTGAGTGTTATATTTCATGAATATCATCATTTTTCCCTTTTAGGATAAACTTATAGGATAAACTTATAGACATATACATCTTTCTAGTATCGAATAATTATTATTGTTAAGTTAGTTTTTTCATCCATTTTCATACACACGTATCTATCTTAGAGAAAATAATTATCAATGTTTGGTTAGCTTTTGATGCATTTTCTTGCCACATAATATATTTATTTCTTATTCCTATCAACTATATTTTTTATAAATGAAAATGTTCTCAAATAAATAATACATTATTTAATGGTAAACTTAAAGAGTGACGGGAACATATTAAAGTTTTAGAAAGAAAATGTTAATTATGATGAAATATAAACTTACGAGGATAAATAAATATTGTAGATTAATATCCGGAAAATTTTCATTTCGATATGTATTGTAGTTTATATTTCATCTATAAATTATGATTGATATTCCACTATAACATTTTTTCACAACAAATTTTATAATATTCTACAATATTTTACTATGCAATGCTCATCTATTGATTACGAATTTAAGATTACTAGTTTAATACATAAATTACTAGTTTAAAGACAGAAGTAAATACAATGTCATCCACATAATGAGAAGAAGATGTACCTTGTGAAAATTCAATATGGGAAAATCCAAAATACAAGGTGACACCTATGTTGTGCTCTTTTCTTCACAATCATAAAATGAAATACAAATAAAAGAGAAGTCACTATGCAGTTCTGATGGAAACTACATAGTTCGCATCAACACTATGACAAATATGGCTACTACATGATATTTTATTTCTTATGTTATACTTCATCATCTCACTACTAATTCTCTATTCCCCTATATAATAGTACTCGATACAACAACAATGCAGCTCCTTTTTGTAGGGGACTATTATTTAACATAGCTTGATCTCCATATAGGGTCAGGGTTAGGGTTTTGAAACCTCTATAATAATCTTGAATATATATCTATCTCTAGCTCCACATGTGTTATTGATGTGAGCTAATGTGGCACCCACTCAATACCATGGTGGTCAATAGGATGCCTTACTTTTTAATTTAGATGTATGTGCATAATGAAATGAAGAAAAATTCTATAACATTAACACATAGATACAACACACATTAAAAAAGATACAATGAAACTTAAAGGCTATTAAATAAAGAAAAATTGTGAAACTATAACAATGAAGAATGAAACGATCTTGCTCAAATAGTGGTAGCTAATGTATGAGATGAGATGTGGCGGCTACACGTATTCTCCTAAGCACATTACAATGATTATTAGAGGCCTTTTTAGCATCAACAAGTAATCATAAAAAAATGGACATCCAAAAAGATAGCCCTAGGAGATGAAGTGCTAACAGTCAAGTGGGCCCCGATGGGGAAAGTTGGTACAGCAACTTCCCGAGGTCGTAACTTTTTCATACGATCTTTGTTTTAGGTGCATGGTAGCGCATTGGAAATGTCTATCCAAGGAAACAAATGTTGTCATCACACTCTAACTCTATCGATATTGTGATTGTGGCAAGCCCAAAAAATGTTGTTTAGGGCCTCAAAATGGCCCATGAAGTTTAGGACCCAAAAAGATAGAAAAAATTKACCAATATGAAAATTGTATTTGAGCCAGTTGSAAGAAGTGGGTGGCCACCAATATCCACTTGGATCAATTCTTCCCTCTTAGGAATAAATTTTCTCTAGTGTGTTGAGTTCCCCCATCAGATAAAGATTTTTTTGTGGAATTTGGCCTTGGGTGCGTCACTTGCCTTGGTGCAAGAGTTTCCCCTCTTTGATAACACAATAAAGATGAATCTTATGTTGGAGGCTACCCTTGACCTATGTTTCCATGATATGATCAATGGATTCATGTTCCATGCAGTGAGGTTTGAGCTCTGTTGGTGTCAATTGTTTTTCTATCTCTAAGGTATCCAATAATTGTGGAAATTATGGTCGAAGGAGGTCTATATTAAACAATGGAAACAAGCCAAGGAAGGGGGGAATATTGAGCTCAAAAGAATTTTCACCCACAACCTTGGTGATGGTGTAAGGTCCATAGTGGAGTGTATGAAGCTTCTGATGGGGTATTGTAAGGTGTTATTTCTACAAATGCAACCAAAATTTATCTCCCACCTTAAACTTGTGTCGTGTTGCTTGTACTTGGCATTGGAATTCTACAAAATATCCCAAACTTGTTGGCAGATATGTTGTATTTGTTCAATCAAGCAGTTGGATTTTTCATATTTGGTTTGAGAATAGGATAGTTATTCCTATGTGGACGCAAGGGGTAGTGTAACATCCATGGGACCCAATTATTGAAATCCCAACCCCAAATGAAAGGGGATGTGTCCAATTGAGCTATGTATGGATCTATTGGAACTGATTTGAACACATGTAAGACACATATCCCATATGCGTGGATTCTTGGAATTGTACATGCACAAGATATGAATGATCATCATGTTGACGACCTGAGTTTGGCCATCCATTTGGGGGTGGAAGGAAGTCGATTTGGTGAGCTTGGTGTCTAGTTCTGACCAAAGGATCGACCAAAATGTGTTGAGCATCCAATTGTCCCGATCTGAGACGATGGTTTGTGGTATCCCAAAATGTACCGACACTTGTTTGAAGAAGAGCTTGGTAGTGGCTTTCACTGTGATTCTAGTCTTGCAAGAGGCCATAATCACCATATTGTAGCAATGTCTGTAGGATTGTAGCATCTCTAGGTCGCATGTTCGCAGGATTGTAGCAATGTTTTTAGTGATGCAACTAGAGGTCGAATGAGGTAGTCAATGACGGGGTTGGTGCTCCCTATCCTATACTTGATGTTGAGATGGAATTCCTCCAAGTATGTTAACCACATTTGATGGCGGTCATTATACAATTTTCCATGTGTCTGTATGAACTACAAAGGATTTTGACCATTTTGGATGGTTGAATCATTCCTTAGAGTGCAATGCCTCCACTCGTGGTAATCTTGTACAATGGAGTATATTTATTTTTCATAACTGGGGTACTTACAAATGATCTTTGATAGTGTCTCACTACGATAGGCCACAAGATTCTCGTGCTTAGTAAGAATTTAACACACAACATATTTGAAGCACCTGTAATAATCTCAAAAGGTTTTTGCAGGTTGGGTAATGAGAGCCTCGCAACTGAGCAAAATCACTTCTTCAAATCATCAAATGATTCCTTTTGTGATTGGCCCCTCATGAAATTTTCCTTTCTGCCAATCCTAGTCACTTGGCTAAGGGTGTTAGAATATAGAAGATGGTGTGCTTGTTTTACCATTGATGATTCCCTCGTCACCCAGCCATAGGCCGAAGCCACCCTCTGAGAACCTTAACCTTGATAGAGAATTACTCCGAAAGAAAACCCTAGGCTAGATAGCCAAACAAAAGGTAGTGCACCTTTCCCCAAGGATAGTGAATCACAAAGAGTTGATCAGATAGTACAAACCCTAGCCAAGAGATAGTCAAGCTAATATTGAAACTGGTAGTTGTTGCACTTGCACCTGCAACTCTCCTCCACACATGCACACGAAACTGGGAACTGTAGTGTGCACCAAACTGGGAACTGCAATTCTGAGATGCTATCATATGAGAAATGGTGCCCTGTATTTATACTGGTTCTACCGGATTTGTTGGGGTTGACTTCTCCTTCTGGATATGTGTCTGTTCATTATATTATTATTATTTCTCGCCGACTTCTTCTCTTGGAGGATAATAACCTAATATAAATTATCTTCTTGAGATGACAAGACTTTTAGAATTATTAGCCAACTCATTAGGGTTTTCTCTTGCTTTCTGGAGTCTTCTATCCTTGTCAAGTTAACACGTGGAGTTAAATATCTCCCACAGCTACCATAATATTAACACTCCCTCCTAGAGAGGGAGGTATTTACAAGTAATGGAGTTGAGCACAAAACATACCATTTACTCGGTACCATCAATATAGTCATCTAGACTATTTCATGACTAGATCATGAGAATCACCATCACCATCAGTTGCATCATCTATCGAAACCATACTTCATCTGAGTAATTAGACATGATGTTGGATAAGTTACTTTCACCATAGAGTGATACAAGAGCCACTCTTATAATCTAGAGGAGTAAATGCTCTGAACAAATTTTCATCTGGAAAATCTCTGTTCATCATTCGTTTCGATGGTGATTATTTCCAATAAAATGTTGATAGTCTTCAAGGTAGTTAGAACAAAAATAGAACACAACTTTGTCTAGCCATAGTAGTACATAACTACAATCTAGTGGTTCACTACCAGACCAAGTAACACACAAGTACTTGATCAACAATGTATGGTTGTGAACAGTGTAACATATCCACCATAGTAGTCCTCATCTACTGTCATACAGTCTTCATAACAAACATATAATAGAAACCTGCATAGAAACAATGTTATGATATATACTGAATTATTTGGGCCAATCTTTCACTCACATCTCTGAGCCCTGAAAGAATGTTTGCCTCGCGGCCAGTGGAACATATCCATCACAGTAGTATATATCTATTGTCTGGAGATAGGTAGTCTCCATAACAATCATATGATGCCATCCTACAGAGAAAATATTGTTAAAAATAAACTGAATCATCTGGGCCAATCTTTCATTCATGTTTGTGAGATTTGAAAGAATATCTTCCCTCATCAGCAATGGGCTATCTTTAATATTCTTCTCAAACAAGGAAGAAGGATTGTTTCTGATTTCTGAGCATGGACCATTCCTTGCTCTGGGCCATTCTTCCTACACTAATCAAAGTGCACCCTAGACATAATTTATAAACCCTAAGGAATGTCTGAGTCTTGACCATTCCTCACCCTGAGACATTCCTCCTACACTAATCAAAGTGTGTCCTGGAGAGAATGTATAAACCCTAAGGAATGTCTTTCCTAGACCATTCCCAACCTTGGTCCATTCCTCCTACACTAATCAAAGTTCTCCCTGGAGAGAATGTATAACCCTAAGGAATCACTGTCCCTGATTGCTAAGCCTAAACCGTTCCCCAATCTGGGTCATTCCTCCTACACTAATCAAAGTGCACCTTGGAGAGAATCTGTAAACCCTAAGGAATGATTGTCTCGACCATTTCCTCTATTAACCACAAGAGGAAAAGACTGTCCTACATCAACCTTCAAAACAGACCATTCCTCATGTTAACCACAATGAGAAATCTCTATCCGGCGAGGCCAGCCAGTCTTCTTGAGTAACCCTCAAGAAGAGAGACTACCCTAGACCACTCCCCATGTTAACTACAATGGGAAGTTTTTGTCTATGATACATCAGCAATCAAACTACTTTCCATGTTAACCACAATGGAATGTCACTATCCATCAGAAAATCTCAATACACTTTCCGAACAGGAAAGCATCTGTCCAAGATGGACTATTTTTCAAATTTAAGGATGAATGTCTTCAATAATGTTTTTAGTGTTGCCTCCTAACTTGGAGAGTCATTTCTTCATTTTTCCATAAGAAGGAAGTTGTTTCCACGAGTTCCATCTTGAGTACACAAACTCTTTCATCTTGGATAGAAGTTTTACGGATCACGGATCTAGATGGATAACCAGGAATACTTTAAGGCTTCTCTTCGAAGAAGTCTTCTTCTGTGGTTGAACTGAACATGCATTGTCTTTCATGGATGCTACCATGGATATATGTATATCATCATCTTCAATGAATCATAGGATTATCTCCCTCCTAATCCTTCCTTTATGTATAAGTGCATATAAGTGGATCCTTTCGTCTAACAGAGTCCATGCTTCCATCTGCATCCTTATTGTCTTCTGCAATGTATAATTGTCTCTCTTGTCTAATAGAGTCCATGATTTTGTCTTATTGTTTTCTACAAAACGTCATAAGTCTTTTTCCAATTTCCTCTCGATTGTTGACTTCTTTTTGTCTTCACTTCTTCTAAGTCTCTTCATGATATATTCGGCTTATCTTGCAATAGCTTCCACATGATTTTTATTTCATTCTTTCTAATGATATCTCTTTTCATCTTGTTTTTTCTTCCATAGGTATATTTATTCTCGTAACACATTATCTTCCAAGAGATAGATATACAAGATATGTATAGAGATGATGCAAACAAGATATGTACAAGAAATAAGGAGAGTGTTGTTACCTTTTTAGAAGAAGAAGTCTCTTCCATCCTGCTTAGTCTTCTTTGTAGGTTCCTTTTCTTCAGCAATCGGTGCTTCCTATTTCTCCTTCCTTTTATTTAGCTCGGGACACTGATTCTTGTAGTGACCATACTTTTGACAGTTGAAGCATTGCACTTCTGAAATGTTTTTCTCTTAATTTGGCTTCCTTCTTGAACCAACCTTCCTTTTTGTTTCTGAAGTTCTTGAATCTTGCTATGAAATCTTGATCATCATACTTCTTTTGGGGTTTCTCTTTTGCATTGATCCTTGATTCTTCTTGAGCACAAAAAGTCCAAAGTTTTTCAAATGTTGGGTACTCCTTTCTTGTGTTCATGCTTGCGGAAAATTCATCCCATGTCTTGGGAAGACCATTGATTACTATGTTCACCAATTCCTTTTCTGAAGTGATCTCTTCAATAACTTGTAGTTGGTCTCTTAACTGGGATATCCTTAAAAACTATGATGTTATGATGTCATCCTCATTCATCTTCCTGTCACAGAGCTCATTCTTCAGACTCATAACTTGTCTCGTGTTTCATAACTTGTCTCGTGTTTCTGACTTAGAAGAGATTTGTTAGGGCATCATACATATTCTTTGATGAGTCAAGATGGGAGATGTAGGGTATCAAGCAGTATTTTATAGAATCCACTATTATACTCATGGCATTGATGTCAACATCTTTGAACTTCTCCATAGCTACAACATTATGCGGTTCCTTCTCTTCTCCTTCATCAAAGTCTGACTTCATGATATTTCCTTTCATGATATCCGTCACTTTATTCTTGGCAAGGATGAGGTCAATCCTTGTATTCCATGCTCTGAAGTTAGAGGCTCCATCTAACTTGTTCTCAGACTTCATAGAGTTCGTCATGGCTTGGTTGACTTGGTCAAACCCTACATTTGACCAGAAATTCAAACTTCACGTCTTGGCTTTCTGAGAGTACCAAGAGATGCATTGAGCTAGGGTGCACTTTTATATCCAGAGATTAGGTCAATCCATTCACTTAAGGTGCCTCAACAAGAGGTTTAGGGTTTCTGCAACTACTCGTGTTAGTAACCCTAGCGATAGTGTCTTGGGAGCTGCTTTTGCTAGTAACCCTAGCGACAGTTCCTTAATGAGACCATAACCTGTTAGAATATATAATATGGTGTGCTTGTTTTACCATTGACAATTCCCTCATCACCCAACCATAGGCCGAAGCCACCCTCCGAGCACCTTAAACTTGACTGAGAATTACTCGGGAAGCAAAACCTAGGCTAGATTTCCAAACAAAGGGTAGCGCACCTTTCCCCAAGGATAGCTTCACAAAGAGTTGATCAGATAGTCCAAACCTTAGCCAAGAGATAGTCAAGCCAATACGGAAACTGGTAGTTGTTGCAGTTGCACCTCCAACTCTCCTCCAAGCGTGTGCACCAAACTGGGAATTGCAGTGTGCACCAAACTGCAAACTGTAATTCTGAGATGTTGTCAAATGAGAATTGACACCTTGTATTTATACTAGTTCTTCCAGATTTGTTGGGGGAGACTTCTCCTTCTGGATATGTGTCTTTTCAGTATATTATTATTATTTCTAGCTGACTTCTTCTCTTGAAGGCTAATAACCTAATATAAATTATCTTCTTGAGATGACAAGACTTCTAGGGTTATAAGCCAACTCATTAGGGTTTTCTCTTGCTTTATGGAGTCTTCTATTCTCATCAGCTTCATACGTGGAGGGAAATAACTCCCATAGCTACCATAATATTAACAAAGGGCCCATTCAATGTGGGAGAATCCCAACACGAACCTGTGATAGAAATTGCGAAGGCCTAAGAAGCTCTGAAGCTCAATGTGTGTGGTTGGCATAGTCTAATAAATAATTACCTGGATCTTGGCTAGATCAACATGAACCCCATGCTCATCAATAATGTGACCTACATACCTGGACAATGTTCATTCCAAAGGAGAATTTTTCCAAATTTGCATATAGCTTCTGTTGTCACAGAGTGTGGAGAACCTGTTGAATATCATGCAATTGTTCTGCCCAACACTTGTTGAATATGAGGATGTCATCCAAATACACCACCAAAAAATAATTGGTGAAAAGTCCCAATATATCATCCATCATCCCCATGAAATTTGTTTGGGAATTCGTCAAGCCAAAGGGCATGACTAACCATTCAAAATGAACTTATTTGGACTTGAAGGAATTCTTCCATACATTGGTTTTCTTTCTTTGAACCTGGTGGTAGTCGTACTTTAGATCAATTGGGTACCAGTTCTTGATTATGACCTTATTTATTGCCAATAATCAATTCAAAATCACGAAGTCCCATCTTTCTTCTGCACAAGCACAATTTGGCTTCCACGAGGTGATGATCTTTGTCAAATGTTCTCCTTTTCGAGGAACTCTTGGATCTGGTGCTTGATTTCCTCATTTTATGATAAAGAGAAGTGATAGAGTGGCCCATTGGGTAGCCACATGACTAGGGTTAGATCTATTGAATTCATGACCTGACAACGCAGAGGTACCCTAGTGGGTGAGGAGAATATGTCTTTGTATTTCTCCATGACCTTATCCACTTTGTTTTGCTACGTGGAGAGACATACCGCGAAGGCCATGGATGGGGTTGCAACCTTCCACTCACTTTGAGTGTGAATCATGAAGAAGACAAACTTGCCAATCTAAGAGATGATCTTCCTGAATTTCTTGGTAGAGATCAAGGAAATGGAGGTAGGTGGAACTACATAGCGTATCATGTACAATTTCCTATCCAAAGTAATAATCACACTATGAGCCCTAGACTCATATACGTCATGATGTTTCCATAAATAATGTTGGAACAAAAGAACATAAAAAACATCAAGTGAGGATAAATCACACAATACCTCATATTTGAAGGATTGATTTTGTATGGAAAGGTACATTGTTGGTTGTCGTGGAGATCACTCCCTTGGTGGAGCCATCCAGTGGTGTACAGTTGTGGGTGTGGTGTTGTTGGTATAGCCAATCGCTTAATGAATCTGTTGAAATGAGGTTATTCTGGCTACAACTATCAATGATGAAGCTCAACAGAGTAGCCTTCACCCACATATCTAAATGAAATAGGTTCTCACCCTCCTCTAGTTCATCAATATCACCAGGTTTGATCTTCATGGTAGCAGCAGTGGCACTGGGTTCTGCGTTAATGATTTATGTCCCTTTTTTTGGGTCAGACTTAGACTCAAATTCCTCATTTTATTTAGAGGCTTTCACCTTGACCACTAATGAATTCTTTGAGTGGAATTCAACGATTTTATGACGGAGTATCTTATATAACTCACACCACTTCCAAGTGTCTTTCTTTGTCTTCCCATTGTCCTTCTTGATTTTATTCTTAGACTAGTTTTCTTGAGGTTGTCCATCCTTTATATGTCCTTTTTTCTAGGGGTTGGGGATTCCTTTACCATGCTTCTGTTGTGAGGGGTTCCTAGACACAAAATTCCTCATCTTTTGTTTAATCTTCTGCTCCATTTTGAAAGCATATTGATAGGCCATGCCCAAGGATGAGATGTCCAAAAAATCCTTTTATTTATAGATTTATATATGCATTCATTTGTGGTACTTGAGATCGATATATTTCTTAGAGTCTCATACCCATATAGGTGCACAAGGTATTAAATAAATTAGTGAAATCTCGCATGGTATTTTCTATTTCATGCCTCAGTGTGGTCGATCTTGTATATAATTCATCATAACTTCCAACAGGGTAATATTGTTCATTAATATCATCCTTGAAAGAACACCAAGTGGGTGAGACTACAAATAATGTAGATTTATATGTTGCCTTTTTCTGATAGAAAGTCTCCCACCAATATTTTACATGGGGGATTCCCTTAAGGAGTGCAAATATAATCTTTTCTCTATCGAAAAAATTATGGACAAAAAAATATCCTTCTCGAAGGTTTAACTGTTTTTCTACAACATCCACATTTATTTGACCTTCAAATATAGTAATATCAAAATTGATCTGTACCTTGAATGGGATGACACCTATGCTCAAGGAATATGCATTACTTGCTAGCATTCATCGAAGGATTTGCCCAAAATAATCCATCATCTCGTTCCTATATCATACGAGTGCTTCCTCAAGCAACAATTTAAACTGATATCCTATCCCATTGTCTCTATTTTCTTCCCCCATGGGCGACCATCGAGTTCGCTGAGGTCGATCTTGCAAAGGATCAATGAGTTCATGTCCCAAATGCTTATACCCTGACCTTGTTGGGTACATGCACAAAGTAACAAATGAAGAGTAGCCTACTCTGATACCACTGATCCATATTTATAAGTCGAAGAAAATGAAAAACATATCTATAACATTAACACATAGATATAATGAAAAATAAAAAAGATAAAATTAAACTTTCAATAAAGAAATATGTTGAAACTGTAACAATGCAAAATGAAACAATCTTGCTCGAATGGTGGTAACTAATCTCTGAGAAGAGATGTGACGTCTACGTCCATTCACCTAAGGACATTACAATAAGGCCTCCAAGACTTATTATCATAAATAATTAATCATAAAATCCTAAACATACAAAAACCTAACCGTAGGAGATGAAGTGCCAAAAGTTAGGTGGGACACGATGGGGTAAGATGGTACATATTCTTCCTAGGTTCATAGATTTTGCATACAATCTCCATTTTAGATGAACGATAGCTCATTGGAAATTTCTATTCGAGGACTATGGATATTTCTATCACATTCTGACTTAGACAGTAGAAGGACTATGGCGAGCCCAAAAAATGTTGTTTAGGGCCTCAAAACCGACCCAGATGTTTACGACCCAAAAACCTAGAAAACAACTGCCAAGATGAAAATTGCATGTGATCCACTTGGATGAGTTGGGTGGCCACTGGTATCCACCTCAATCACTTTTCCATACAAACATTAACTCAAGTGATTATCACATCATTGGAAAATCCTTGAAGTGTAGTAGAGAATCAATAGGTTGGGAGACATTTTGAGAAACTTTTAACCCAAAAAATGGTCGTTTAAGATCCTCAAATGGGCTCTAGAAGTTTCTAGACCCCAAATATCCAAAGCATGAATTTCCCCTAAATCAACCTTATAGTCCAATAACTCAAAATTTTCCACATGGAGAGTACCACAATAGATTACAATTTAGATAATGACCCATTCTGCATCATGCTCCCTGCTTAGGTTGGCTTGAGGTCCCTAAAATATTTTACTAAAAGAGGTGAGGAAATGTTTCCTCTACCTTCATCTTGGAGTATCCTTTCGTAAAATTTACTCTTTGAACCTAATCTACGAAAGCTCATAGTAGCACAATCTAATTGTTTTGTACTTTTTGTAAAAAGAATCTTTTGCTAACTTTGTTTAAACTCCTAATGCTAAATTCTCTATAATAAATAAGATTGACTCATTAAATTCGTAATCCAACATTGAAACATAAAATAAAGTTTCCTAAATATACATATATAAAGATAGAGTGTCTATATTTAGTAATTTTCACCCACCTTTTTAATCATTAGTAATTTGAATCTTATTTTCTATTAATATTCTATTGAAAGAGAAACAAAAATCTTCAATGTTATTGTTTGTCATTCTAATTATCCCACATTTTTCATCACCAACCAACTATAAATAATTATTAATTAGATATTTTTGTAAATATGAATCACAAACTTTATTTACTATTAAAYAATTACTAAATTCTAGCTTCCTATTAAGATACTTAGTTAAGGGTGATGTAGTAGAATTTTTTTATATCTATACCTAGGATCTTCTATTGACATTGTTTCCTAGGTTACAATTGAAAGTGTTGTGGACAATTAAATACTTAGTGTTGATATGACTCGGGAGCTTCATATATATTCATAAATACTTAGTGTTGAAACTCTATTGAGTAATTGAGTTTTTATAATTAGAAAATGCAATTTAAATAATAGAAAGTAGAGATTTCACAAGATCTTTATGAAAAATCTCAAAAAATGAAATGTTTAGACAACACTATTATAAAAAATGATATAAATATAAATTAATAATTATAATAAAAATATTTTTTAAGTTTAAATTTATTTTTTAATATATATATATATATGATGATGATGATGATGATGATGATGATGATGATGTTGATGATGATTAACGTCCACTAAGACCTAATTGGTCTATCGGACCTTAGGAGGGTAAGTGATTACTTGTGATTCTTTAGAATTTTGTTTTTGTGCTCAAAAAGCATTAAGAGAAGCTTTTGTTGAGTGAAGAGGTCAGGAAGGTTGGCAGTGTGATCAATATTTTGAAAATGAGATCTAATATGGGTATAGGTTGGACAATCTAAGAGAAACTGATTTTCATCTTGAACCTTCTTAGTGTCACAAAGGTGACACACTCTTTCATCCCATGGCGTTTTAGGAATTGACCAATCCCCAGTTTCACTATGGAGCTCGTGAGAATTTGTTCTTATCTTAGAAATGCTTATTTTTTCTTTACACTTGGAAAAACAGATAGATAATTTTGATCTTCTAGATTAGGGTTGATTACATCTTTATAATACATTAATTTTCTTTTTTCCTCTAACTCTTTATCACACCACATTTTTTCCTTAAATTTTGATTTGATGTTTTTTTTAATAGTATCTTTATTCTGCAAAA
>ML781314.1:801026-818433 GCA_009831015.1 Picea engelmannii | reverse complement strand
TTACCTTCTAGAATTAAAATCACACTGAACCCCTATCCCACTCTTCGAACTCCCACCTAGACCTCAGAAGTACCTATTTATACTTATTTTTGGCTTATTATCCATTACATCCTCTTACCAAAACCCAAACCCTAGTAGGGTTAGGTCTTCTTGCATGCATGCCTCAAATGCTTTCCTCCTTTACATATGTGTTTACCTTGCACATGTTGCTTTTCCTATTGGCTGTATTTTCATTATTTTGACTTTATTATCCAAAATTATTCAATTCCCCAAAATGGGCTTGCACCCAACAGGCCCCCTATACAGAAATTATGATTCGTCCCAAGTCACTGCCTTACTCCAGCATATGTCTCTTCCTGTGTCAATGCATCATACATTTCAATTATTCTTTGGCACTACTCCTGGGCCTGACTGCTCCTTTTGACCATGTTTTCTACCAGTTACGTGATAATTGGGGTTTTTAGTAGTTCTCCTCCTTCCAAGCCTATCCTCTATATTTTTAACTTTTCTACATCGATATTGAAGACCAGTTTTTTTGCCTTTTCTTGTAGGGGCTCCAACTAAGAATGTATCGCCATCTTCTATGCTTGTACTTCCTTCTCCTCAACTTATAAATTCTTCATTTCCACGACCGTCTTGATCTTCTCTAGAACTGACATCTTCCTCTATGGTTGTTTGACATATTCCATTGCTGCATGCAAATTTTCATCCTTCCCATGGAGCTCTTGTAAGATCCCATCCTCTAAAAGTTGTGTCTATAGTTGGTGCTCTTCTCCAGTAGCTCTATCATCATGTGTATGTTATGCATGATGTTCTCTACAGAAGCTCTTGCATCCTACTCTCTTTGCACTCTCACTTCTAGGGGAGTCGTGGGAACTGTGCACTCCTCCAGTTCTTTGATATGTTCTTTATACTGTTGTAGAGTCTGCGCTATCTTTATCATTTTGTCTTGCGATGAGGCTACGTGTACTCCTTCTCTTTCTAAGATGGCTTGAAATACTGCTTGAATTTGGTTGTCCATCCTTTCCACCTTTTGCTGCACCATATGTTTCTCCTTCCCTTCCTGGCTAAGTTCCTCCTTCAGTGAGGTGTTGTCTTCCTATGCTAATTGCAAGTTCGTCTCATCATACCTTGCTCTAGACTGAATCTCCTAGGAGACACTCACTTTCAATTTATACAGTGCTTTGGATGGATTCTTGGGAAACGTCGAGTCCAACATCTTAATGTCTTTTAGGGGCCTCTCTGTTGTCTCCTCAACCACAAACAACATCTCAGGAGTGATGATAAAATGTATGCTCCCTTGTAATGTGATATGTATTGTATCTCCAACTAGTGCCCCTTCTTTAGCTGACATTGTTGTTTTTTGTTGTTGTTGCTCTACCCCGATCCTCTACTGCTCCAACGCAATTTTCACTTATTGTATTTGCTCCAAAATTGAATCCCTTTGATTTTAGGCATTTTCCCGCACTTGTGACAACCAATCTTCCATTGGCATGGTTATCAATTCCACATCATCTTCCATCAATGATGTTTCCATTAGTTTCTTGTGGGCCTTGGCCTTCTTTTTGGAGCCACTTGCTTGTTCCCCTTTCTCTTCCTTTGGGCCTGTGATGGATCTGATGCTTCTCGCATATGTGTATCCATGCATGTCGCATGCCCTTATCCCTCTTCCATGGACATTTTTTGTGCCTCCATTTTCATTCCTCCTGTGCACACTTGTCCTATCACTCCCCTTGTTTCCTTCTCTATCTGTGGTAGGCCCTGTGTAGAACCACGTTGTGATTTCTTTTTCCTCGTCAACTTTTGTATGGTATTTCTTCCCCCTTCTTGGAATTGTGCAGTATTGTTCTTTTGTATTGTGTCAATTGTGCCTATCTCCTATGAAGGGATTCTTCGGTCCTGCGTCCTAGTTTTTCCTCCTGGCATCATCTTTGGGATTTTTGGCACTCTCCACTCCTTGGGTCATTCCTAGACCTCTATCTAGATGTCTTGCATTGTTATGCAGTACTTCATATGTAACTACTCCTTGGATGGATCTGTCTTTTCTTTTAGGCACATACTACGGTGCGATCCCTGAAACTTCGCTATTTGTGAAAACTCTTAAACAATTTCTCGAGAGATCCTCCATGTATCTGCCAATTTGTTCTAGGTCTCTGATAAGTAGAGAGGGAACATGTCATTGTTAACATTCTTTGGCTCGGGATACGTTGTGCTTCACAAAGATGTGTAGCTCGTTGCACCACATTTTCCTGTCCTTGGTAGGAATAAAGTGTATGTGGGTTATTTCCATCCCATGAGTGCAATGAGGATGAGTAACCACGAATTGTGTAACTAAGAGCACCATTCTTGTGCATCCTTGCAGTCCTATAGAAATAAGTTTAGTAGATATGGGCCCCAACTCACCGAGCTCCCCTTTTTGCACTGTGATTTCATTGCTACTACTACTCTGGGTACTTCCTCCTTCCAGCACTTGCACATTAAATTTCAATGTAGCAGTCATGTTGCAGATCCTATTCTAGTACAATTGATGTTTTTGATCTTGATTCCCCTGTTACCCCTCTTCATGCCATATTTGGATTTGATCTCATTCGACATGGATTTCTGCTTAGTTGTAACCTCCAGGTATTTTTTTGGCTTCTTGCTATCCGTGGCTAGCCATGTGATTGTTGCAATGAGATCAACATTAACAGCCACTGGCCTGTCCATCCATAATATTTCTCTGTGGACCCATGCTAACAACTTCTTTACACATCCATTTGTGTGTTTACAACACCCAAAGTGTGGTATATCAAATAAGTTCATTATTAATGTATTGTACAGTCCTAGGATCCACTGCACAGGCTCCAACAATGATGCACCTGATGGGCCTTATCCCCTACTTTCCAAGTCTGGGAGATTTATTACATCAGACACATCATGGTTAGATTATTTGAGGCCATCTACTCTTCCTAGCACTTCATCATCAACCTTCACAACTTCAAGTATTTTCGACATTATTATGGCTCATTCTACCTACGTGCGTTGTATGCCCTACACACTGCTTTCTGCTCGCGCCTTCTTTTCCCTTGTGGGGATTATATCCAAACTATTGGTATATATTGGCACCCTGTTCTTTGTTTTTATTCTATATCTAGACACTCTTGCTTCGACCGCATAGATTATTCTTGTTGATGCATCCCTTTTCCCCTAGACGCGTCACATTCTATTCTTTCGATCTCCTCTTTTGGTTGCTCGACCTCCTGTGTGATTTTTTTCTCCTCCTCTACATGCGTCGTGGTCAGCCCATACTCTGGTGTGTCGATCTCATCCACATCAACTACTATTAGCATATCGTCTATTTTGGTTTGTGGAAACTGGGTACTTCTCCATGTGTTTCGTCTAGTTCTGTGCGACGCTCCAACTCTCAATGGTGACATGCTGATGAAATCCGAGATGCATACTTCTAACTTGCCA
Source organism: Picea engelmannii (assembly GCA_009831015.1). Classification (NCBI taxonomy): domain Eukaryota; kingdom Viridiplantae; phylum Streptophyta; class Pinopsida; order Pinales; family Pinaceae; genus Picea; species Picea engelmannii. The sequence goes on along the minus strand of ML781314.1, from coordinate 814,980 downwards.
TATGCTATCACAAATTGTCCCTCTCTTTCTCTTCCACTTGAATCTACGTTCTTCTCCTTAGAAAAAAACACAATGACCTCCTTTCCCCCTGTTTTCATACTTTATAGTGGCATGACAAAATGACAACTATGTCGCACTAACAATTGTCACGTTTTCACTTTTTGTTGTGTTTCATGCGTGTTCTGGCTTTTTACCTATTTACTGCTCTCCTGTGAGAAATGTTTTAAAACACTAGTTTTATTGCAGCACACTATTTATTCTATCAAAACCTTGCATAGTTTCTAATATGTTTGTAGTTTTATCCCCTTTTCACTTTTTCTAGATTTTCTTCTTTTTCTCCTTTTTATTTATGTTTCTCACTTTATCTCTCTTAACTTCTACTATAATACACTATGTACATATTTTCTGACTGTGTTGTAGCTTTCTATGTACTAGGACATCAACTGTCCTTGTACAACTTTAGTTAAATCCCATTGATCATTCCTTTGTGTTATGTGCCTCCCATATCTTTCAAATTTATAGATCCCTCATCGGTGATAGTCTTCGCCTCGTATGGTCCCATCTAATGCATTCAGAATTTCCCTAGATGCTAAAGAAATTTACTGTCATATACCAAGACTAGGTATCCCTCCTTGAAATTATTCCTTTTGATATGTCTCTTGTACAAAGATTTATCTCTTTCTTTTTGTACTTATTGGTGAAATCCTACCAAAATCCTATCTTCTTCCATTTCCATCAGCAGAATTATCCTTTCCTTTACTCTGCCTCATTTTGTCATGTTTGTAATTGCTGCGACTCGCAGACTGGGTACCAGAAATTCTAATCGCACCATTGCTTCCTACCCATACACCAACCTGAATGGTGTTTATCCTGTTAAATTTTTGCATGTATTCTAGTATGCCCATAGTACTGTTGGTATCTTCAAATCCCAATAATCTGTGTTTACATTGCAAATATTAGTTAGGGAATTTTCCAAGATCTTACTGAAGGCTTCCACTATTTCATTTTCTTGAGGGTGATGTGGTTTGTTCTTCTTATTGTAGACTTCAAATTCCTTAGTCAGATCCTTGATAGTATTGTTTATAAAGTACCTTGGTCACTCATCAAAATCCTTGGACATCTGAATCTAATGATCACTTTCTCAAACAAAAAGTTTGTTGTTTTTTTAGCGCTGCAATCTTTGGTTGGTGTTAATTCTTCCCATCTTGTTAGGTATTATGTCACAATGATTATGCAACTTTCTCTTGATCACTTTTTTGGTGGGTTAATTGGTCCCACAAAGTGTATGGCCCATTTGTCGAATACTTTTAAGGTTACTTGTGGTCTTAGGGGTATCTCATCCCTTCTGTTAGGTTTACCCACCCTTTGACAGACAACACATATTGGGCAGTATTCCTTGGTATCTCTGTGAATTGTTGGCCACCATAGTCCTCTGCGTAATAGCTTATGAATGGTAGTGTTTCTTGCATAATGTCCTCCATCTATTTCCTCATGAGCTTCTGCTAAAATCCTATGCATTTCATGTTCTAGTACGCATATTCTCAAAATGTTGTCGGCTCCCATATTTTATAAATGTCTTGTAATCAATTGATAGTATCCAACTATGACTACCAAAATTTTCTTCTGAGCAGTGTTAAAATATTGTGGTTCAGTCCATGTGCTCAAGTATTTAACGATGTCAGTGAAATATTCATTAGCTACTTAGACTGAAAATAACTGTGCATCAGGGAAGTTATCTTCCAAGTTGGTAGGCTCTTCTCATTGGTTACCCTTGACTAGTGATATGGTCCTACATTTAGTTTCCTTGATTTGACTATCACTTCAAAATCAAATTCTTGAAACAACAATAACCATCCACATATCCTCCCCCCAACACTGGCTTGTTGACTAGATATTTGAGGGTTGAATGATCTCTGAAAATCTTTAAGTGTTTACCTAGTAAGTAGTGTATGAACTTATGAAGTTCATATACCATTACTAAGCCTTCCCTTTCTGTAGTTTTTTAATTATTCTCTAACTCTGACAATTTTCTACTAGCAAATGCTATAGGTCCAAATCCTGTGGTCGAGGTTGTGCTAAAATTTCTCCAAGTGCTATAGATGATGCATATACATGCACATGGAATGCATTTTCCCAATCTGGGGATACTAAGATAGGTTTTGTGACCATATTTTCTTTTAGAGTGTCCAAACCTTGCTGATAGTCCTCATTCCAATAAAATTTTGTATATTTCTTTAACAATTTCTCCATTGGGGTAGTGATCTATGCATATCCTTTTATGAATTTCTTGTAGTAGCATGTATGTCCGAATGTTTCTCTCAACCGACACACTGATTTTGGTGGTGGTAAATTGAAAATCACTGCAATATTGGCAGGATCAACTATCAAGCCTTGTTTACACACTATGTGGCCCAATAGTATTCCAAATGTTGTCCCAAAAACACACTTCTTGATATTCAATGATATATGACATTGCCTACATCTTTCCAACATCAACTTTAACACTTCCACATGTTCTTTTATCAGACTATATATTGTCGAATCATCCAGATATACTTCTAAAAATTGATGAATGAATTCTTTGAAAGTAGCTATCACTACCCTTGAGAATATAGGTGGTGCATTCTTCATCCCAAAAGGCATGACTATGTATTGATAGGATCCCAATTCTGTCGAAAATGTGGTCTTGTACCTATCTGTGGAGCTTCCAACATTTCCTCAAAGATTGACATATACCTTCTCTAAAATCCCACTGCATGTGCAATTCTTTCTCTAGTACAGACCATTACATACATAAATCTACCAACTGCACTGTGATATAGAACATGGGACATGTCCTTTGATTCTTCCTATGTATTGGGACACTAATCTGTAGATAACTTTACACCTATAGAAATAGGAACCTTGACCGACTTACTTCCATGGATATCAAACCTTTGCAATATTGTCTCAACATATTTTCTCTTATTCAACTAGAGATTCTTGTTTGCATGATCTCTTTTAATCTCCATTCCCATAATGAAGTTAGAAACACCGAGATCCTTCATGTCAAATTTGGAGGATATCTCTGATTTCACCTCCTTGATAACATCCATGTTATTTCCTACCAACAACATGTCATCAGCATACAACACTACATAAATGAAGTGATTACCAACCTTCTTGGAACATACATTGTGATCATCCTTGCTTCTCAAAAATCCCAATCCAAGGATGTATGTGTCAAACTTTTGGTACCACATCCTAGGTGATTTCTTTAGACCATATAGTGAATTCTTTAGCTTACAGACCATCTCTTTATTTTCCTTCACTAAAAATCCTTTTTGTTGCTTTATGCATATTTCTTCTTCCAGGTCCCCATGTAGGAATGTTGTCTTCATATCCATCTGTTCCACTTCAATATCAAAAGTAGTAGCAATAGATAAAATAAATTTAATAGAAATTAACTTGGAAATAGGAAAAAAAATATCACCAAAGTCAATTCCCTCTACCCGGGAATAACCTTTTTCTACTAACCAATCTTTGTATTTCTCCACTTTTCCTTATACATCAAATTTCTTCTTAAACAATCATTTTCTACCATATTTTCTTAGGGACAACATAACGATTACACCCATTAGTATAATTTAATTCCAACAACTTGTACAAAGTTCCATAGAGAACTCCCCTCATCAATACCATTTATCCTTGTAGCCTCTTATAAGTGCCCTTTCCCAATATGGTATCCACACTCGCATCATCCAACTTTCTTAAATATATTAGGCTCCTAGCTATTTTTGGATCGTGCCGAACCCTAGGGAGAGTTCTAATTCTTCCATATTTTAGAAACAAATTAACCCTTCGACATCCCATGATTTTAGTTGTTAAGTCATCTCCTAGGAATACATCACCACCATCGTATTTTTCATATTCACAGAACCACTCCATGTGAGGAGTTATATGATATGGCACACCTGATTCGAGCAACCATACACCACGGTCTACTCTACCTATAGATTCCACGTAAGCATCACCTCCTTCTTCAATTGTGGTTTTCACCTCTCTCGAAGAGGCATTATCTATTGAAATAATGTAATTTCAAAGAGCATTCTTATTATTGTTGTTATTTTATTATTAGGATTAATTCCCATTGTGGATTAATCATGTCGGTAGTTGTATTAGGACCAAATCCCCTTTTGCGGATTGGTCATCGGACCATTATAATGGGAAGAATAAGAAGTCGGCCCCAACAGTTATTATTGAGACCCAAAATTAATTTAAAGGTGGGTTTACCCACCCAGAGTGAGAGGTTGGCCCTGCCAGTGAAACCCTTTCACATGTGCTAGTCTTGTATATATAGGAGGCTAGCACCTCACTTCTAACACATAACTCACTTGTTGATTCTCTTATGAGGTAAGCTGCAATTACCAGTTGGAGAGAGGGAGAAGAGTGGCACATATTTTGGAGAGGACTATCTATATTGGTTTGAGTTATCTCTTGAACATTGTATTGGCAATTTATGATAAGGAAGTTTTTGCTAGGTTTTCTTCCCCTAGAGGGTTTCCTAGGATAAATGTTGTGTCTCTTGTGAATGTGTATTTATCAGTGATCATGTTCTTATGTTGCGCTTATATATTGAAATGCAAAGAAATATAATAATGGCATAAAACATTAACATGGTTTCAGAGCCAACCTGAAGGAAGCATATTTCGCAAGAGGAAAAATGTCACTCTTACCGTACCCAAAAATTAGGGTTTTGTAAAAGTAAATGTTTTAATCTCCCTAACAACCTAGAAAGTTGGTATCTCCCCCAAGGATCATTTTGGCACTTAGAGCGCACCTTCTCAGTGGCTGGATCTCCCGAAAAGTGAAACCCTAGTTTCACAAAAGTACGAGAAGTACCAGAAAACTAGTACCAAAAGTATGAGAAGCACGAGTCCAGAAATCCATAAATCAGATTTGACAGGGTAAAAGTTAGATTTTTAAAATTCCAACTACACCAACTAACTCACCTTAGCGCAGCACATCTATCCCCTGGATCAGAATTTCAAAATTTGAAGTTTGAAAAATTAGGTTTTCCTCATAAAACCCTAAGTTGCAGTTGCAGTCTCAGAACCAGTTGCAGTTGCAGTACCAGTTATAGTTACAGCCAAAGAACCAGTTTCAATCACCCTTGAAGTTATCTGAAGAGTTGGAAATGACTATAGCTACTACGAGATGGAGCCACTACCTGCAAATTCTATCAGAGGTATGTACTTACATATGTTTAATGGTTAAACCCTAAAGAGTATTTGCAGGACAAGGTATCTCTTGCCATAGATCCAGAAGGATCTCAAGATCCAACACATTAAGATGAATGATGCAACCCAAGTGTGATTATTCTGATATACATCTATTTGACATTATCAATGTTGCATGTTGAAGCTATGATCAAATTATTAGAAGAATTAAAATTTGATCACAGAGATTATCCTCTAACCTAACATTTTGTCAAGATAGCATATTGTCTTAGTACAACAGACAGGTTGAAGAAAGCACTCGTCACTTGAGTGAAGGAGACCTGAAGGAAAAGCAGGCACTCAATCTTGAGGACAAGGCTCAAGGTTTGATTAATCAAGATTCAAAGGTACACATGACAAGATGATGAATTTAGTTGAGATAGAAATCATCGTAAAGTATTATACTTGATAGCATGTGAGAATATAGAGGTATATGCTTTGCCTGATACAACTAACATCTCCTCTAGGAGAAACCTTGTGTGTTAGTTCTAGTTTTCCATGGAAGAATGCTTGGTCACAATACTATCAGAGTGTTGACCTCATTTTGTATTTTATTCCTTACTTTTAATCTTTTCTTCAGATAAATTATAAGTGATAGCTCTAAAGGAGCTACTGTGATGATTGTTCATGCTATTGATTTATATTATCAAGAAGGATATTATTCTTGCTTGTTGTTTTGTTGACCTTGCTCCAGGTCACATGAGGAAGCTATAGTGAAGGTTGCATAAGGCAACGAGCTAAAGGAGAGATGATAAATGAAGTAATCATCAGTGGAAAAGAAGAAGGCGGGTCACTCAAAAGCTGCCATGACCCATGCTATTGAAGAATCCATGTGAATTCTAGAAGATTAGCTTACATCAACTACAAGGCGCTACCATACATATGCAAATCTGTCACAAGTTTACCAGAACACAAGGTTGATCAAGAAGACATATGAAATGGATCATTCATTAATGATTATTCTCGAAAAAGACCTAGATATATTTGAAGTGTTCAACAAGATCAAGGAATTCAAAGCCTTGATAAGAGAACCCTTCTATAAGGAATATTAAGATACTCAGGTTATATAATGGAGAAGAATATACCTCAAAGGAGTTCGTGAACTTCTGAAGAGATGTTGGGATCAAGAGGGAACTCACTACTCCCTATAATCCTCAACAAAATGGTGTAGCTGAAAGGAAGAACATAACAATTATGGAAGTTGTAAACACCATGATTCACAATCAAGATATTCCTATGTGCTTATCGGCAGAAGCAACAATGATAGTTGTTTATGTGCAAAACAAATTATCCCATAGTGCACTTGGGTTCAAGACCCAAGATGAAATGTTCACCGGAAAGAAGCCAGAGGTAATCCATTTCAAACTATTTGGTTTTCCAGTGTTTATTCATATACCGAAATAGAAAAGAAACAAGTTGGAACTCTCCGAAAAGAAGGGAATATTTATGGGATACTGTTAGGTATCCAAGGCCTTCAGAATCTACATACCTAGACACTGCCATATTGAGATCAGCAGGGACATGACCTTTGATGAAGAAGCAACACTTAAGAAATCAAGAAGATGCCAGCTTGAAGAAATATATGAAGAGGAACCTGTAAATCCCAGGATTACAAAATCCATGAGGGAAGTTCCCAGAACTACAAAACCTGTAAGGGAAGTTGTAACTTCTCCTGATGAGGAGACTCCTGAAGATATGATATAACAGAAGTTCAAGAACCTCCTCAAATGAACTTCTCCCATAAAAGAAAGCCTACTTGGGCAAGAGATCTTATTCAAGATGGAGAGAAGTATGGTGTTCCAAAAGGAACCACGAGACAGGTGAAAAGACCAAATCCATTCTCCAGTTACACGACTGTGATGTGCAATCTACTTGATGAAGAACCTACATGCTTTGAAGAGGCCATTCAAAAGAAGGAATGGGAAGATGCCATAACAAAGGAATACCAATCCATAATAAATAATGATGTATGGGAAATAGTTCCCAAACCAAAAAGTAAGGATGTGGTATCATCAAAATGGCTCTTCAAAATAAAACATGCTCCTGATGGAAGGATTGAGAAATATAAAGAAATATTTGTCACTCGTGGCTTTTCCCAGAAGGAAGGCATTGACTATGAAGAGACATTTGCTCCTGTGGATAGATACACTTCGATCAAAGCCATTATAGATCTTGCTACCAAGATGAAATGGAAGCTGCACCAGATAGACATGACGACAACTTTCCTGAATGGTGTTATCGAAGAGGAAGTGTATATAGAGCAACCCCTAGGATTTGAGGTTGAAGACATGAAGTCTCATGTATGTCAATTCAAGAAATCCTTATACGGATTGAAGCAAGCTCCGAGAGCTTGGTATAGCCATGTAGACAATTTCTTGATGACCTTAGGCTTTACCAAGAGTAAAGTAGACTCAAATATCTACCTCAAAATTGTGGATAATGAAACAGTAATATTACTATTGTATGTGGATGACTTATTCTTAATTGGACAAGGAAAGCTCATCACTAAATCTAAATAGAGACTTGCCACATAATTTGAAATGAAATACCTTGGTCTAATGCATTAATTCTTAGGCCTTGAGGTATGGCAATGTCGAAAAAGAATATTCCTTAACCAAGGGAAGTACACGGTCAAAATCTTAAAGAGATTCGACATGCTAGAATGCAAGTCCATGAATACTCCCATGGAATCAAAGATGAAGATGTTAGTCGATAATTCGTCGGATTTGATAGATGCCACACTGTATAGACAGATTATTGGATTGATGATGGACCTGATGAATACCAGACCATACATTTGTTTGGTAGTGAACACCTTAAGTCAGTTTCTGGCAGAGCCCAGATGTGTTCACCTAGTGGTTGCAAAACATGTGATGAAGGTACCTTAAAGGTACAATGGATTATGGTCTTGGCTATGATGGATATCATGACTTCACATTGACTAGATATACTGATGCAAATTGGGCAGGAAGCATTGCTGATAGAAAAAGCACTTTCGGATGTTGTTTTAGTTTGGGATCAGCCATGATCTCATGGTAGAGTAGGAAGCAATCCAGTATTGCTCTCAGCAAAGTGGAAGCAGAGTACATTGCTGAATGTTCTGCTAGATGTGAAGCTATATGGCTTCAAAAGTTGTTGACTAGCCTATTTGATTTGGATATGAGAGCAACCATGATTCTATGTGACAACCGGAGCTGCATAAAGATCACAGAGAATCTTGTATTCCATGATAGGTCGAAGAAAATAGAGATTCGCTATCATTTCATCCACGACATGGTATAGAGAGGAGCCTTGAAGCTCCAGTACATTAGCACAGATGAACATGTTGTTGATGTGTTGACCAAACCTCTATCTCGTGTAAAGTTGAACACTTTCGAGATAAGCTTGGTATAGTTCGAAAGGACCCTCCCTGAAAGGGGGAGTATATATATTTATTCTTTGCTTCTGACCTTGCTGTTAGACGTAAAGAAAGATGAGTCATTTCTTCTGACCTCACCGTTAGATGTAAAGCATGACGCTACGTGTTCCTTGCTTCTCACATCGCTATTAGACGTAAAGTAAGATGAGTCATTGCTTCTGACCTCATTGTTAGACGTAAAGCATGACACTATGTGTTCCTTGATTTTGACCTCACTATTAGACGTAAATCAAGATGAGTCGTTGCTTCTGACCTCGCTGTTAGATGTAAAGCATGACGATGTGTGTTCCTTGCTTCTTACCTAGTTGTTAAACGTAAAGCAAGATGATTCCTCGCTTCTAACCTCGTTGTTAGATGTAAAGTGAGATGTTGATGTGTTCCTTGCTTCTGACCTAGTTGTTAGATGTAAAGCAGGATGAGTCATGCTTCTGACCTCATGGTTAGACATAAAGCATGACGTTGTGACTCCTCGCTTCTGACCTAGTTGTTAGACGTAAAGCGAGATGATGATGTATTCATTACTTATAACCTAGTTGTTAGACGTAAAGCAAGATGATTACTTTCTTCTGAACTCATTAGATGCAAAGAAAGATGTGATTGACACTGAGATACCATCTTAACCACTGTGACATTGAGCCAGTGTAGTACTGTGATGTGCCAACCTAGTGTTGTGATGCGGTATCATTTTTACTGATACATTTTGATGCAGATCATGATGGCATTCTTTCGACAATGATGATGTTGCCAATGAAGAAAACTTTTTATGACTCGTAAATATGCTAGCCAATGTTTCAAGATGATATTGACAATACTATCCTCCTAATTCCACTAATGATGTAGACCTCTCTCGCCTGATGTTGATGAAGAATAGCCTTCTTGTTAAGGGGGAGTGTTGAAATAATGTAACTGCAAAGAGCATTCTTATTATTATTATTATTTTCCTATTAGGATTAATCCCCATTGTGAATTAATCATGTCGGTAATTGTATTAGGACCAAAACCCCTTTTGCGGATTGGTCATCAAACAATTATAATGGGAAAAATAAGAATTCGACCCCAACAGTTTTTATTGAGACCCAAAATTAATTTAAAGGTGGGTTTACCGACCCAGAGTGAGATTTTGGCCCTGCGAGTGAAACCCTTTCACACGTGCCAGTATTGTATATATAGGAGGCTAGCACCTCACTTCTAACACACAACTCACTTGCTCATTCTCTTATGAGGCAAGTTACAATTACCAGTTGGAGAGAGGGAGAAGAGTGGCACATCTTTTGGAGAGGACTATCTGTACTGGTTTGAGTTATCTCTTGAACATTGTATTGGAAATTTATGATAAGGAAGTTTTTGCTGGGTTTTCTTCCCCTAGAGGGTTTCCCAGGATAAATGTTGTGTCTCTTGCGAATGTGTATATCTTAGTGATATTGTTCTTATGTTGCTCTTATCTATTGAAATGGAAAGAACTATAATAATGGCATAAAACATTAACATTATCAAATCCATTTGGTTTATGAACCTTCTTAGATTTGCAATATTTCTTATAATTCCCTCCTTTAATACACTTCCAATATTTCCTCAAATATTTTTGTGGAGACTTAGATCTACATGTAGATTTACATATCCCCCCATGAAGACTTACCAATATTCTTGTCTTGGGTATGATCTCTTACAAATAAACCATATGTGCTCTAACCACCCATGATTTTCGACATCATCTCTTCAGATAACAAGGATGCAACTACATCCTCATACTTCAATGTAGATTAAGTGGTACTACCAATTTGTAGAACCAGATTATCCCAAGATTCTAGCAAATAACAAAACAAATTAATACAGTTATCTTCTTCTCCAGTCATAATATTAACAAAGACATGTTGAATTACCAGAGTATTAAAGGCATTTAGATGTTCTTTCACAGAATCTCCATCTTCCATACTAAGATGACACAACTTATTTCAAAGAAAAAACTTTCTTACTAGGGACTTTGATTGATACAAATTCCCTAACTTATCCCATACTTCCTCGGTTGTAGATTCTCCTGAAAAATTAAGAAACACTAAATCTTCCAGACATATTTGAATAGTACTCCTTTGTATTCTATCCAACTTCTCCCAAACTTCCTTCGACATACTAGTAGGTTGTGTACTAGTAGTTTGTGTACTAGTAGGTTATGTACTAGTAGACTGTGTTCTAGTAGACTACGTACCGATAGGATGTGTACCAGGATCCACAACGATCCATTGTTCTTTGTCTACAAGAAGGTCCTCAATCCTAATATTCCATAACTCAAAGTGTTTATCGTTGAACTTCTCTATCTCGATTCTATAAAATCTTGCCATTCCTATTTCTACACTTGAATAACCACTGCAAAGTCTCCAACTAAACCCAATATTATCACAAACCCAAGATAAAATTGATCAATAAATATTGATTCAAACCCTCCACAACAAAGGTGTCCCCGTGAAGCCAAAAAGGAGCTCTGATACCACATGTAAGTTTTAAACCTGTGAATTAAAGAAATGCATACAAATTCTTAAGAAAAACACAAATTAATCAATTTCTCATAAACACAATACACAGATATTTACGCTGGAAACACTTAACTGGGAGAAAACCAACCTTCCTTGTTTTTGCACCTCTCAACTCTTCATTATATTAATTTCACCATTCACAATACAATATATACAATATTTTAGGTATTTTGTAGCTACTAAAACCCTAATCCCTTAATTGTGAGTTGTAGTTGTCGAATCTGATGGGCCCACACAAACACGTGCAAAGAATATAACACATACCCAACAATCACCATATGCTTGTGTATCCTGGATTTTGAGGACAAGTTGTTGGTACAAATGTTTGAGTTGTGTGCTGAACAATGGTCTTCATTGAACGTCCAAACAATCTAGGGTATTGAACTTGTCTTGTTATCATTTTCATTTATATAGAATACTTGGTATTAGAGTTGATTTCTACGTGTCATTCCATCTATTTTGGTTTACCCCATTCCATGGAGATATTTTCCTCGTAACATAATTGGAAACCATACTGGGGATTGATATTCTTTCTCGTGTTTGGAGTGTTTTTCTTCTTGACTTTCTCTCTGTTATCTTAAGTTTCCTTGTCTCCTAATTTCTTGACAGACTATTTTTACTTTGCATCTAAGTTTCTTGACCTAATACTTTCCCTGACATTTTTTTACTATATATCTGTGGTTTTTCACTTGACTTACATGTACATACATGAGTTGTCCTTCTGTAGAGTGTGTACATATGTGGATTTTTCTCAAATAGTCACGTACATCAACTCTTTAGACTTATTTACTGAGTTTGGTGTTTGTTGGGTGAGTTTCGTTTGTTTCTAAGTCTTCTTGCGTCCTTGTCCTAACTGTTATGTTCTTACAGAGTGATAAGAAACCTTCTTATTGTTTAATTTTAAGGTGGGATTCTTTCTTATCATATTTTTCATTTGTTGTCCTTGCACATTGGTCTGCATTTTTTCTTCTTGGTATCCTATTTGGATTGTCTATTTTTTCTTGTAGTAGGGTTTGTATGTGAAGATCCCATTCAGTCCTTGAATTTTTTATTCTTTATATATAAAATATATAAAAAAAAAATCTCAGTTTGCATTATGGAATTTTCTCTTTTGGTTACTTATTATTGATCTTGATACATGTGGAAAGATTGCATTTTATTGAAATTTTAGAAGTTGCATTGAAAGTTGCATTGACATTGTTCCTACTTTCTTTGATACGAAAATATGGTGAAACAATTGAGTAACTTACACATGCTTGCTTTAGGTATGCCCATAACCCAAGGTGAATCGACCTCAAACTCTACATGTGGCTATCCGTCCATAGAGAAATCTCACTCAAAAAAGAGATGTTTCATCACCGTAGATGTAGTCAAAATAGACCTATCCATGTAGGAGACCCCCCATTATAGATACCTAGCTTTATAGATATTCTATGAACATTGAACTCTGAAAGAAGCCATCCCTTAATATCGGTAGAGAAAATAGCATAGGAAAAGGGAGTGGGCTTACACTTAGAATTCATGCACTTTTTTTCCTAGTCCTCGTCCTACTAGGTAATAAGGGATTTCTACTAAGATCTTTTCTCCACTTAAATAGTTTATACCGTCCACTCTTTTCTTAAAATCTTACCATTTCTTGAGAATTTAAGATTAGGACTTAGTTGTATTGATATTCATTTATTTCATATGTTGAGTCATAATATCATCAGTTTCATGACCACACCTCTTGAGTAAACAAAGCCATTAAAAGTAACGTTGATTAGCTATAATTGATTACAAACTATTTTATTTTTCAGGGTACACAAATGAGCTTAGGATATAGGGCCTTGGAATAGGAATTTGTGAGTAAAATTCTCCAAGGATATTAACTATACATATGTGTCTAACCAAGGAGTGATGAAATCCATTATGTAATTAGTGAAGTCAGGACACTCCGCTCACATTGGAGTTAAGGATGAGGTAGTGAGAAGTTGGTTGCAGAGATAGCCATCTAATACCTTCTTAGAGTCATAGATATTTCTATGGTTTCATTCGTATTTGGGGGTCATGCTAGTACCCTTACCTCCATGAGAGGTGGGTCTTTCAAGATTTTGGGAGTTTTTACCCTTTCCATATGGTGGATCATACTTGCGACTCTTTTCTTGCACATTGGTTATATTATGGTGGTTGTAGTTGCTTTACATAGGTATCAACATAAGTTACCTGTAGGGGTTATTCTGCAAGTACCCTGAGTTAGACAGGGGTAAAAAAACACACAACCTTTACGGAGGGTTACCTCTCCGGGGGGATCTGATCGACTGTGTTGTTAATCCCACAAGGGCCCTTATAACTCATTATGATACCTCCAATATTTTGAAGGGAGTCTCACGCCCCTCTTGGGATATCCATACCTAATCTAGTGAGGGAGACCCCTTTTGAGAAACTATATCTTGTTTGTGTGCATTTTTCCTTATTGCTTTATTTTGGTGTGCTCTATGATTATTAGATGGCACTATGATTTGGTCTCATATATTGAGTCTCGAGTCATCATGGATCAAGAACATCCTCCTTGCAGGTCTCATTTTTTGTTGAAGTTACCACCGCATTTTGAGTATTTACAAATGTTTTCTTCTAAATGGCGTAAAGTTAATTGACATGGTACACATATCTCCACCTCTTAAATTTGTGATTATCTAGTTATGGTTATTGAGTAAAGTCTGATTGGAACTGGGAGTCCCTCGAATCCTTTAACATCTGTGGTTAGTGGGATT
>ML781314.1:773349-784625 GCA_009831015.1 Picea engelmannii | reverse complement strand
TCTAGAATATAAAGAAATTAAGCAATGGAGACAAACATAATCGAAAATGATGGTTACCCGTATGGGAATAACCTCTGGTTTACCTCATTCAATAAAAAAAAAAACGAGTACGATTAGACTCAACCAGACCTGTAAAATATATTTTAACAGAAATAGGTTTTTCTTCTCCACATGCAAAAATATTTTCCATTGTGGCGAACCTTCAATGAAAGAATATTTCTACTCAACCAAACTCTTACAGAGTAACCCTCTTCGCAGAGAAAATAGTTACCATTAGAGTAACACCTCTCGCATAAAAAATCCTAAAGAGTAACTATCTTCGCAAAAATCTTACAAAGAACCCGTTTCGCAAAGAAAAACAGTTACCATGCAGAGTAACTCTCCTCTCAGAAAAAACGTTTTCTTACAGAGCAAACAAAACTTCAGAAATGACAACTTCAGGGTTTCAGACAAATTCGTAAGAATCCTGAAACCATCGTTAATATTGAGATCAAATACTTTCCTACAGGTGGTTTCTTATCAATGAAACACTCGTGTAAAAGAACGAATAAGATCATGTCCTATATCATACCCTAGGAATTCACGTGGTTTCTTATCAATGAAACACTTGTGTAAAAGAACGAATAAGATCATGTCGTATATCATACCCTAAGAACTCACCGAACATATGATGTCTTCATTTTACCTATGCTCAACAACATCAACATCGTATAGCATGTAAAATTTAATATCCGTGAAGTGTTGATATGACATGTAACATGTCATAGAGTATAAAATAATACATTGTATTCTACTTTCGCATAAAGAAATTTAAATTATTTACCATTAATCTCTTTTCCCAAGAATTAAATAGTATGCGAGACTTTACAAGACTTTTAATGTTAACTTGAAATACTTTTTGATGGGATATTTATGGTGTAAACAAGTTTTAATTAGATGGTCATTAAATTTCTAAGGTTTTCTTAATGATCAAGAGTGATAATAAAACTTACTCCATGGCACACCCAGGGTCAAAGAAGCAAAAACCTACAAAAGAATATTAGAAGACTTTGGCACTCCAAATCCATGATCTACTTTTTTAACCCTAATGGTTAAATTCAAAGAAATGTGGCCAACAATCTAGTGTTTGAACAAACACTCCCAAGGAAATACTCGAGAATCCCCGTGATGGACAAAGCATGCAAAATGACAATGTTGGAAGGAGTGATCAACAAACTGTAGGAGAGGGTAAAAAATTGGACTTATAGAGCTCTCAACCTGGATGGGAGGCTTATCCTCACCAAAGCAGTTCTACAAGCAGTTTCGACATATACGATGTGAGTGTTTCGAGATCCCAAAGGAATACTACAAAAGATAAGAGCCATTCAAAGAGATTTCCTATGGCGAGGTGGGTCGTGGTAGCCTCTAAGAAGGTATACATACCAAAGGGAAAAGGAGGTCGGGCGTTACAAGACCCATAGGTAACTAATGAAGCCTACGGGGAAAAAACTCTGGTGGAGATGGGTCAAGGAAAACTCAGTACCACGAACAAACATCTAGAAGGCCAAGTATGCCCAGAACATCAACAATCAAGATCAAATTCAATTCATGGGTAGAAGGGAGGGATCAACTATGGATCAACTATCTGGAATCTAGAATCTAGCCTGGTGCAACAAGAACCAGAGCTTCTGCGAAGTTGGGAATGGTCAAACAACTAGATTCTTGAAGGACGCATGGAAACAGGAATCCAAAAGGGAAAATCCGGACAGGGAGGAGCTACAATAGGAAATGATAGCACAAGGTAAAACAAAAATCCATCACTACTGGAAGAAAAGAATTGGCAACGACAGATGGAGAACATGGGATAATCTCAACCCACAAAATAGAGACTGTATCGCAACCCTAACGAAAGAGGTGGAAGAGGAACTCGGAAAAAGGAAAATTGTAGTCTCGAGGACAAGAACAATTAAGGTGGGACACAAAAAATGGTGGGGAATTCAACCTAAAATAAGCATGACATTATATCGCAGAGCATGAACAAGACAACCCAACGCAATAGTGGGAAATGATTTGGCACAACCCCCAATGGCCAAAAATCAAACTGTTCGAATGGTTAGTTCTCCACAACATAATTCTAAGCTGGGAAAATATTAGGAAAAGGGGTTATATAAGGCCATCTCACTGCCACCTATGTCAAGCTAAAGGGGAAACAACCAATCACCTCATTGATGAGTGCACCTACACAATAGAGCTATGGGTCTAGGTGGCCGACATCTATGGCTAATCCAATAGGATCCAGGGCAACATCAATGCAGCCATCAACAATTTGAATGAGAGTTACAACGAAAATAAAATGGTGAACCTCTGCTAGAAACTAACATCGGGGATGATCATATGGCCCCTGGGCACTATGGAAATAAAGCAACAGATGCATATTCATGAATGAAATCTTACCGGAAGGAAAGCTCAAGGATACAATAATCTCACAAATACAAGAAACGGTGCAGAACCACAACTGTAAGAAGAAAAAAACGTAACTCACCACCCACGATAACTGCATCCTGGAATGTTTTCACCTGAAAGATCGATGCAATAGCACAATGAATGCGTGGGTGTCACAATGCCAGCTAGGAGACCACAACTAGACCCCCCGTCGGGGTTCCTCAAATTAAATTTTGATGGGGCAAAAAAGGGGAACCCAACATAGGTTGGGATGAGAGGGGTGATCAAAGACAGTGGTGGTAACATCATCCAGATTTACACTTGGAGTATGGGAAACTCAACCAACAACGCAACGGAATTTGGAGCCCAAGAGATTTGCCTTGAAATCCTAATATGTGAAAGGATGACAAACACTATCGTGGAAGGCGATTCCACCATGGTCATCCACACATCGAAGAGACTCCAAAATGGCACTAGAGTGGGAAAAGTTTAGATACACTAGCGACTAGCCCTTTCTCTACAAAAAATCGAGGAGCATCTCAGAAATATGAACACAATAGAGTTGCGATGGGTTCGTAGGTCAATGGATGGCCTAATGAACAAACTAGACAATGAGGGAGTAGATAAGGACGGTCCAGAACTAGACACTACCGAGATCAACATCCCGAATGGTCAATTCAGAATAGACTACATCCACCTAGAGAGAAAATAATGTGAAGGCAGTTGGAGCAATGAAGGTCACATTAACAAGGTCAGTGCAAGGCCCAACGGTGAGCATACAAAACTCATGCAGGATATGATTGTCGAACACTCGGTCACCAATCACCTTGCAGGATCAACACAAACAACAGGTGGGAGTATGAAAGAAAGACCCTTATGAAAAAGAGGAATGGGGAAAGAACGAGGGAAAGTAAAGATGACAAACCACATGCAACGAATGATTTAAGGCATGAGGGAGTGACATGGTCCAGAACCAATCCCCCTTTCCAAAGTATAGATATGAAGAGCAAGACAATAGGATCTCAAGCGAGTAGGGGAAAGGACCCATACAAGGATAAAAGGCGAGTCATCATGATCATACAAGCCACAACTAGAATAAAGGACGGGAATGATTACCACTACAGGAAAGCCATGATTGGAAGGACAAGATCACAGCAGGAGAAGCTCAATAAGAGGGATGATAGCATAAAAAACCGCAATCAAAAGGAGCACAACCATAGGGACTACCACAGATACAAGGATGGGGAAAGGAAGAATTGTGGCAAAGAGAGGTACAAGATGAATAACTAGGAAAGGATCTATGACAGACCAAGCGGGATGGTGTGAATTAAGAGGACACATAGGAATAGGAATCCCCTTGAAAAGGAAGTCTTGAATAGTCCACATCGAGTGTCAAGAATGGAACAAACAGAATAATATGCAGAGGGCACTTGCCAAACTCTGGTAGCGTTGAAAGGAAAAGAGACCATCATCTGCTAGGAAAAGGAAACAAAATAAAAACCCAAGGGAAAATCTTGGGATGCATTGACATAGGAATCGGACTGGCTAAATGATCCAGGGTCCACACAGCCTAAATAAACCCTCTACCATAAAACAATGGAGATGGCGTGGTTAACAAATATGATGATCTGTAAAGTGAGTTCGAAAACGTAATATGCGAGACGGGAGGAGCACAAGGAACTCAAGAAAATGTTGCAAGAGAGCCTGAGTCAACTTATCATTTTGGAAACTATTACCAAACTGTTATTTGAGGTTGGTGGCTCAATTTCACCTCTACCTTCGCTATGTCCACCTCATGGACATCACAACAGTCAATGGACATGGTGCACCAACCCACATTAGGAAGACTTGCACAATCCCTGAGAAGGAGGATAGCAAGAGCCAAGTGGATGGCTGAGATAAACACATCATTGTCCTCGACTAGTAACTGGTTAGCCGAATGGTTAGTTTAGCCACTACCCTCTGAGGCTTAGTAGGTTAACGCAACTTTTGTTTCTTATGTTTGTTTACTTTTACTTTTCAAAACTAGTTATGGTGAGACTAGCCTCGTTTACCCGGTGACAGACCCATCCCACCCCTCGTACATAGCAGTAAGCGTAACTTGGGAACCCTTGGTCTGGTTTCATACTAGGTAGACTAGGAGGCCTCCCCTTTTTTGTATCATATTCCTTTTGCAGTAATACAACTTCTTACACATTTACAAAAAAAAAAACCAGTGATAATAAAAACTTAGGTTTATTATAGGTTTGTGATTATGATAAAATTAATATGGACATGTAATATCAATATAGACCCTAAGGTATGCTTTATAAATATGTGTAGATATGTAATATTCATTTATGCTTAAAAACAAAAATTAGGGTTTGTGACATAAAATTTTCAAATGATAAATATAATCAAACATTATATCTTTTAAGGAACAATGATTTTCTCATTATTTGGCACGAGAGGTTCATTATCATTAATAGGAATTGGTGCATATAACCCCTTAAAGTGCACCATTTTCTAAATTATGGCATGTACCATTTAGTAAGTTCAAAATAATGTTGTGCACCAATATGTGTATATTTTAATTAATTAAAAAAAAAATTAGATTTCAATTAATGATCTCGAAATCAAATATTTTTTATAATAACATTGTTTTTTTGTATTTTTTTTAATTGAATTTTTCTATAATGATTATCTTAATGTGTTACCCATTGAATTCGACCTTTGTTATTTGTAACAATGTAAATCATTCATATATTAATTAATTAGCAATGAAATATTTTACAACAGTCTACAATGCAAGAAAACAAGAAATCTATTTTATTATATATGAATAAGAGACCCATGGTCATACAAAAATGGGACAACGTAAAGGTATTGAATAATAAAAATGAAACTAGTATGTAATTATTACACTTATTGGTAGCATGTTCTTATGCGATCGAGAGTACATAAAACAAAATCCTTAATATTCATAGAGAATTACTCCAAAGCATACAACTTACAATAACATTCAATTATATTTATTTTTGCTTATCACTTGAGTCACGTCCATGCCTGATTTCTTCATCATTTGTAGTATATGTAGGACTTTGTTTATATAATCTAATGTTTTATGGATCGACAATTTTTTTATGTTCATCATGTTAGGGTTCCATCTACAAACATAGAAATAATGTGTAATACGTAAATCTAGATTTATATAGTAGAATATACATAATTCTGTAAATCAAAAAGTGTACCATGGAGGACATTGTTCAATAAAATATAAACACTCATTTGAAGCTCTCTAGCATGTCATCTCTCAAAATCCCTTATTTTTGTTGCGCTACATACTTTGTTTCTTCCATGTTTAATATCACATGAAAAAGAATAGTTGATATAATTAATATAAATGTTTCTTCTTATTCCATTAGTTATAAAATGGAGGTTAAACGACATAGTTACTTACAAATTTTTCAATTAAACCTTCATACTTAAACATATACTCACAACCCATACTTAACCTAATGTATGTAACATTCCCTTCATATACATAATTAAGTAAGAAAAAATAACAATATAACCCAATATTTTTTTATTTTTTTTTATACACAACCGAGTGAAAAAAATAATCACTACAATTTATTTAAAAAAAATACCTAGCACCCAAATTAACAACTCGTAAACAATATGAGTTTATTCAACATCAATCTTCTTAGCACTAATACTATACACACCTTTAACACATTCAACTATGCATTCCCAATAATCAAATTGTTTGATATATCGTCAACAACATATTACAATTCCACAATTCCAAGAATGTACATAAATATAATTAACTAAAATTTATGATATAAAAGCTAAACATATTATATCTGTCAATAAAATACCTTACTAATTTCAAACTTAATATACGTTAAGTAATTCAATTGAATGTGGGTATGTTTCCAATTGTATTTGTCTTGCATCCATTAATAACAACCATGACAAATAATTAAAGTATTATCCAACCAAATTCAATTGTTATATTATAACTAGTTATTTCTTATTGAAAACTCATGAATATGAATAATAAAAAATACACTACACTAATAAATAATAAACTTACCATAGTTAAAGAGGCGCATGAAAGTATTCAATATAATATCAACCATTGTTATCATTTCATACAGATATCAATTTGTAAGACAAATATCTGTTCTTCTACAATGTTTAAACCTGAGGATTCCCAAGAGATATTAATTTATAATTGGTCAATATGATAAACAATAATAAGTTCACCATTACATGATTCAATTAGGGCCCAAATTTTAATAGGGGGTTTACTGTTTTTGAAACAATATGATGATTTAAGTATTACCAGGAGAGGAAGGAAAACACCAAGTAAATAACAAAATTTTATTAAGAGGTTGATATAAATACGAGTAGGATGTAAGTTATTATAAGCTCGTAATTTAATTCATATATTCAACTTAACAAAGATCACTTACACATTCAGAACAAGACTTCATTAATAATTCTTTAATGTGAGATCAGAGGGACCTTAGAAGACAAAGATTTCCCCGTTGGATGTCAATAAAATGTGAACTTATGTCAATAAAATGTGACAGATCTGAAATATAATGTTTCAAAACCGATGCATAAAATACATCATGCATACGCCTCAAAGAATCGGACAACAATGCTAGTCGGTAAGACACAGGTCCTTTCTTCTGCATAACTTTGAAATGTCCCACAAACGGAGGAGAGAGATTATAACCCTTTCCAAACTTGATCAAACTCTTGTGGGACTTCACCCGCAAGAAAACTTTGTCTGCAATATCATAAATACAGTCAATGCGATGTGCATCAACATAAATATTTTTTCGAGCTTGTGCTTCTTGAATCCTTTCTCTTTTCATTCACATTTGTTCCTCCATTTATTGGATCACTTCTTGTCCCACCAAGACCCTATCCTCAAGTCAATCCCAACTCAACGAGGTCTGAAATGGTCATCCATAAATAAAATCAAACGGTGTCATCTTTATCGTACTCTGATAATTGTTGTTGTATGAAAACTCTACTAATGGAAAGAAGTCTTCCCAACTGTTCTGTTGATCCATCACATACATCAAAAAAATATACTCTAATATCTAGTTTGTTCTTTCTATTTTTCCATTTGTTTCCGGGTGATATGTTGTACTAAGATTCAATTGTGTTCCCAAAGCCTCTAGGAAACTAGTCCAAAATGTCGAGTAAACATTGATCCTCGATCGGATATAATCCTTCTTGGTACAATGTGTAATATCACAATATCACTAACAAATACTCTAGATATTTGGAGTATGATATGTCATACTCACTGGAATAAAGTGTGCACTCTTCATCAAAGCATCAACTACCAAAAAAATCAAATCGTGTCTCCTTACCATCAGTGGAAATCCAACAATAAAATCCATTGAAATGACTTTCCATTTCAATTCAGGAATCGTTTGTGGCTGTAAAAGTCTTGTTGGATGTCTATGTTCAGCCTTCACTTGCTGACATTCTAGACATATCACCATGTAACTAACTATGCCCACTTTCATTCCTTTCGAGAAGAATAAAGACTTAAGGTTTGTCTTTATCTTCATGACTCCCGAATCAACCTTGTACACTACCCGACGAGCTTCGCTGGAAATCAAATTCCCTAGTTCGTCATTAGGAGGTACATAAATTATGTCATTATACCTCAACAATCCATCATTTTCCAATGAATAACCTTGAAAATTTGGTATTATCATGGTATCTTGTTCAATATTATACTTAACTTCTTTATACCAATCATCGTCTATCTGTAAAGTTAGAATCTTTTCTCTAAGATTCTTCTTAAGAGGAATCACTGAGAATATGTGTGGTCTCTGACTCAACGCATATGCTACTTTGTTCATCATTCCTATAATGTATGTAATCTCAAAGTCATATTCTCTAAGCAGCTATGACCAACGCCTTTGTCATGCGTTCAAGTCACTTTAATTAAAAATGTGTTGTAATCCACAATGGTGAGTCTTTAATTTGAATTTTCGTCCGATAAGGTAATGTCTCCAAACTCCCAAGGCATATATGATTAATAATAACTCCAAATCATGTTTTGTGTAATTATTTTCATGCCTTCTTAATTTTCTTGAAATGTAAGTGATCACTTGATCGTGTTGCATCAACACTCCACCTAGACCTTCCTTGGATGCATCCATGCATACCAAGAATTATTTTTTTCATGTCACGAACCTTCAAAATCAGCGTTGTCGTTAAAAAATCATTAATATTTTTAAATTATTCCATGCATTTATCTGTGTATAGGAATTTCTTATTTTTCCTCTGCAATTTTGTAATTGGATTTTCTACCTTCAAAAAACCCTCGATGAAGCATCGATAATAACCTTCTAACACCATAAATCTAGATACTTATTATATGTTTTTCGGTGCTTACCATTCCATAATATCCTCAACCTTTGATGGATCCACAAAGATACCTTCTCCAGATATGATATGTCCCAAATAATGAATCTTTGTTTGGTAAAACAAACATTTCTATAGTTTCTTGTACAACTGGTTTTCTCTTTCAGACACTATAAAACCAATCTCAAGTGTTTGTGTGCTCTTCCTTCATCCGAGAATAAACCAATATCTCATCGATAAATACAATTATGTCATCAAACTCATGAATATGCCCAGGTATTTTGTCAATACAAAAGGTAAAACAAAAAATCAGTGTATGAATATTGTCTTAAATGAGGTCTTAGGGATATCTTCCTCAATATGTAATTGATGATATCTTGATCTCAGGTCAATATTTCAAAACAATGTTTCTCCCTTCATATGATCAAACAAATCATTAATCCTTGGCAACAGATATTGCATCTTGATCATAGGTTTGTTCAATTGACCGTAGTCAATGCAAAGCCTCCATGATTCATCCATCTTTCTAACAAAAATCATTGGTGCACCCAACGACGACACACTTGGATGTATAAGTTCCAAGTCTAGTAACTCCTTTAATTTCATTGTCAATAGCTGCAATTCAAGTGTCGACATCCGATATGGAATTCTTACAATCGATTATGTTCCAGGTTTTAAGTCTATTGCAAGCTCCAATTCTGGGGCACCAAGGGGAAAGTCAAATTGGGGCACACATGTTAACCTCAACTAAGTTGTATTTCATTGTGTTAGAGCACATAATATGTAAATAATTCGGTCCCTTATTATAAAAGGTGAACCTATCTCTAATACAAGCATATTTTTCATTTTCCAAAACCTATATCTTCCTTTTCTCTAGTTGTTTGATAGTTTCTTTGTTTCTTCTTACATGGTTTTTTTCTGGGTTGTGCTCAGAAATGATAGTGCGCCTTTCTCAATGGATGCACCTTGGCTTCACTTTTTTTAATGATTCCACATCTGAGAGTTAACCTATCCCTTCGGCTTTTCAATCTCTCAGGTGGCATTCCTCTTACTACAAGTTACTCAAGGGAAGAAGGAGGGGTGCACCATCTAGGTTTTGCACCCTTGATAGGGTTTTTATTTTTAACTCTCGGGAATGAAAGAAGTGAGACATCGTCAATGGAGAAACTAAGACTCTCCCTTTGGTGTCCATGACTCATACTGAGATAGTCTATCCCTTTGGATAACCTCATTCCATGCCAGCATTGGTTTCAATCTATTTTTTCTTCCCCACAAGAGTGAGGTGCTCCATCTTAGAAATGTGCCCTTCCTCGAGCTTTGGGGAAAATACCATAAGTTTTTAGATGCGAAATCTAAGGGACTAGATCTACTTCTCAGGAAGATCAATTGGTAATGGAGCTTCAAGATCCAAGGAGAAGCTTCAGATCTTGAGTATGATCCTAATTGTTTTTCAGTTTCCATGATTTCTAGTCTAGATCACACCCTTCTCATGGTTTCCTTATCAATATCGATGGGTGCATAGGTCTACTAGCCCAAGGGGCACACAAATATCCACCACCAAGAGAGGATATTCACAAATATATCATCCTACAGATCTCTCCCTCTATTTCTTCTCTCCACCTTTGCTCCAAGGCATTGCGCACTGTGCAGAACTTGACCCATATTTTGTTTCAAAGCCAAGTTATTTTTTTTCTTGAATAATTCATTTTTCTTGAAGATGCCTCCTAGAAGAGATCCCTTGCTAGTGGACTCAGACTATAATACCTCAAATCCTGTACAAGTCCTCACCTCTGTCCTTAACGAGTTACTAAGAATGCAACAACAAAATAATCCAGATCCCCTCTGGTTCGATACTCTAATCCAACTCCCTAAGTTTTCTTGGAAAAACAATGGAGAAGTTATGGATTCATGGATCCATAGAATTTCCCAATATTTCAACACTTATAGAGGCCTCACCGAAGAAAGAAAACTTCAAATCACTACCTTGCAATTGGAAGGACCTTCCCAACTCCCTTCAGTTGGATACTCTAATCCAAATCCCTAAGTTTGTTGGGAAAAGAAATGGAGAATATGTGGATTCATGGATCCATAGCATTTCCACATATTGCAACACTTTCCTAGGCCTCATCGAAGAATGAGAACTTCATATCATTGCCTTTCAATTGGAAGGACTTGCCCAAACATGGTGGGATACAAATCGAGAAAAGACCACATTCGTGGTAAAGATTGGGGATTCTCCACGATCCTCTACCTCTCAACCACTCAAAAGTTGGGCTCAACTTTGTGAAGCCTTGAGAAGTTGTCTCTACCCATCTCTGTACGTACAATATTTATTTATCATATGGCACCAACTCTGCCAACTCCCTACACAAGGAGTGAAATCATACATTGACTACTTCTCCAAGTTGCGTCTTGTCACTGATTATCAGGCCCTTAAAAAAGACACAGTAAAGAACCATTACCCC
>ML781314.1:755628-773299 GCA_009831015.1 Picea engelmannii | reverse complement strand
AATTTTTATGAGATTTCTTGTCCTCTGCATCAACTATCTAATATTCATTCCACCTTTATTTGAACTAACGAAGCTACCAACCACTTTGTTCATATCAAGGAGGCACTATGCTCATCTCCAGTTTTTCATTTTCCAGACCTCTCAACTATTTGAGATTGAGTCAGATGCCTCATAGTATGCGATTGGTGTTGCGCTTAAACATGGAGGCCACCTCACTGGTAATCACTCAGAAAATCTTTCCGAGGCTATGAGAAATTATAGTACTTATGACAGCTTGGTCCAAGCTCTCAAGAAATGATGTCATTATTTGTTGGGCAAAGACACTATTCTACATACAGACCATCATCCACTAATTTTCATTAATTCAGAGTCTAATATTCAGGAGCAAAGGCATCTTAAATGGGCATCCTGCATTCAACAATTTCATTTGGTAATCTGATATAAGAAGGGCACTTCTAATAAAATGGTTGATTTTCTCAGTAGGTGACCAACTCCAGTTCTCCCAATTTTAGAGGTGCATTGTGCTAATTATGATACATGGGCAGATCAATATGCTATTGAATAGGACTTTTGAGAGATTTGGGTTGCCTTATGTAGTCCCATGGTTGTCAATCAGACTCCATTCTTCGACTACACCATCTGAGATGGATGGCTGTAAAAATTAAACTTGCTTTTTGTTCTAAACTTACATGATTGTCTCTTGATCGATAAATAAGCTCATGAATCAGCCTATGGTGGCCTTCGATAAATAATACTCTCCCACATCTACAACGCCATTTCTATTGGCCTTCTATGTAACCCCAAGTTGAGAAATCCATCATAGCTTGTGCATTATGTTCCCAATCGAAGCCATCCAATAGAAAGCATCGCTTATACCAGCCATTGCCTCTCCCTTCTCGACCCTAGGAGTGAATCTCTATGGATTTCTTAGTTGGACTACCTACCACCCAAAAGAAACATGATTCAATATAGGTAGTGGTATGTCACTTTAGCAAAATGTCTCTTTTCATTCCATGCACAAAGACTACTACAACAACACTAACAACAGAGTTGTATTTCCAACATGTATGGCCACATTTATGCCTACGAAGCAACATCATTTCAGATAAAGACTCATGCTTCCTCGACACATTTTGGAAGACCATATGGGTGCTACTAGGGTGTCAGCTAAAGTTATCTACTACCTTCCATCCTCAAATGTATGGCCAAACAGAGGTAGTAAATCGGGTATTGGTACATGCCCTCCGAACTCATTTTGGGCGCAACAAACAGTGGGACAACTACTTACATATTTTGTGGCATAGCTAAAAAAAGGCCACACACTCTTCTATTGGGTTCTTTATGTTTGAAGTATGTTTAGGCTTCCAACCAACATCACCAGATTACATTTCCCTCACTTTGGATTCCCAAGGTTTTGTGCATCAACAACAAGAACAACACTCAACCCACCGATTTCTTCAACAACTTTCACAATGACACACTACCGTAACATCGACACTAAAAGCATATCAAGATTGTGGAAAGAAAAGGCATGACAAACAAAGGACCTCCATGTCAATTTAGCCTAAATATAGAGTCTCGTTACATTTGGATAAGAAATGCTTCAAAGGCTAGCATCATAAACTTTCTCCAATTAGATATGGCCCTTATACCATTCTAGAAAAGAATGGGGAGAATGCATATCGATTAGATATTCCTCCCGAGCTCAGGACACAAAATTTCATCAATTTTAACCATCTAAAGTTGTTTGAGCCTCACCTCCTAGAGGAGCCAGTTACAATTACACAACTAGTACAATATCCCGAACTTCCAACTCCCCTTGTCCGAAGATAGACTACTTCACACCAGGACTCGTTCTACAAGGAACCGGGCCTACAAGATCTACCTTGTGGCATGCCAAGGACAAAATCTAACTCAGGCAAAGTGGATGAAAACTGAAGTGGTTCACCGTCTCTTTCCTCAGCTTCACATGGAAGTGGGGACACTTCTAGAACTAAAAAGGGAGGAATTGGGCCACCATGGGGAAAGTCAACTTGGCGCACACATTTTAACCTAGGCTAAGTTGTATTTCATTGTTTTAGAGCACATACTATGTAAATAAGTCTATCCCTTATTATAAAAGGTCAACCTATATCTAATACAAGAATCTTTTTCATTTTCCAAAACCTATCTTCTTCCTTTTCTCTCCTTGTTTGATAATTGTTATGTTTATTCTTTCTTGTTTTTTTATCTCGGTTGTGCTATGAAAATCTAGTGCACCTTTATCAATGCCTGCACCTTGGATTAATCATTTTGAATGATTCCACCTTTGATATTTCTCCTATCCCTTTGTCTATTCAATCTCTCATGTGGAATTCCTCTTACTAGAAGTTACTCAAGGCAAGAAGGAGGGCTGCACCATCTAGGTTTTGCGCCCTTGTTAGGGTTTCTCTTTTTAACTGTTGGGAATGAAAGAAGTGTGACCTCCTCAATGGCAGCACTAAAACTCTCCCTTTGGTCTCCATGAATTCTACCGATATAGCCTATCCCTTTTTCTAACCTTAGTCCATGCCATCATTGGTTTTCATCTATTTCTGCTTCCCCATAACAATGAGGCACTCCATCTCAGAAATGCACCCTTCCTAGAGCTCCAGGGAAACTGCCGAAAGTTTTTAGATGTGAAATCTAAGAGACTAGATCTCCTTCTCAAGAAGATCAAATTCCATTACTGGCGATAAGCCTGGTAACTCCTCTAGAAATATGTATGAAAACTTGATAATATAGGTAGGTTTTTCAATCCTTCCATGTCACCCTTTTCATTAAGCGCTAAGATGGAGTACAACTTACACCCTTTGTGCATACATGTCCGTAATTGTAAGGAAGAAGTAAACCTCAATGACACCCCTTAGTTTATTCCTACAATTACTCTACTCTTCCCCAAATCAATTTTCAAACTTAATCATTTCATCTTGCAATTAAGTATCGCATCATGTGATTCTATCCAATCCATGCTAATCACTATATCGTAAGAGCCCAATATTGTAACATACAAGTTTTCACTTGTCACAAAGTCACCCAAGTTAATGTTACAATCCTTCACTTTACCTCTAACCTTTTTCTTGGCGCTCGATGCCATTTCCACATGTCCAAAATTATTTTGTTCGACTACCTTTACCTTAATTCATTGAATTGGAACACTAGGTATAAAAATTTCAGTATCTCCTAGATCCATTAAAATGCTAAAATGTTGATCAACGATCATACTTTACATCTCGATATGGGTGGATTAATGCTTGACCTGGTCGTTATTCACCACTGCATGTATCTTGTGGGACTTTCCTAAATCACCAACTATCGTAGGTCCTAATGATATAGAAACTCTTTCCTTCTCAATAGGAAAGTCTCTCTAGTAATGTGGCTCTCCAAATGTCCAACATCCATTGCTCGGTCCAGTGCTCCTAGTCTGAGAAGTAGAAATTGTTGGCCTAGGAGTTTTTTGTGATGGTTTGTTATGGAGACTAGGTCTAAACTATTTATACTATTTTGATGATTGGTAGGGAGTCCTCTGTTGAGGAGTATTTCATCATGGTGTCGAGAATACAGGTCTTCTTGGCATATCACGGGACCCAAAATTATGTCTAGATGGTGTGCTCTTGATGTCTCCTATCATGTATGTCTAGAAGGAGTCCTGCACAGACCCCCACTATTATGATATTCCTCAGCTATGAGGGCTTTTTGAACTGCATTGTGCAATTTCTAAGGCATCAGGATCCTCACCTTCTCACAAATGTTGAAGTTAAGGTGGAACACAAAATTGTTTACCTTTAACTTCTCTGTGTTCAGATGTGGAGCATATTTCAGTAGCTCTGTGAACTTGGCCTCATACTATGGTATCATATAACTACCATGTCATAAGTCAATGAACTCATTAAGCCAAGTCTCAATGAACTCATCGAAAAAATACCTCTCCTAGAATCCTTCCTCGGACAATTCCCATGACACGTCTTCAATGAACATGTTTAGTTGAGGTAAGAGTGTCTTCCACCAAATTATAGCACTCCCTTTCAGTTGAAACACTGCCATGAAGACTTTCATGTTGGAGGTGTAATCATGTAGTGAAAAGAACATTTCCATGTTCTCCAACCATTCCTCAGCGGCTAATCCATCAGTGGCACCCCATAACTCGGGATATTTCACTTTCTCATGTTTTCTATGTATACTACTACTACCTGTTTGTGTGCATTATGAACCCTCATTGGGCACAAATGCTCTTCACTCATCTTGGTAGAGGCACTTGATCAATTTCTCTGACATCCTTTGGAAGGATCTCACCATACCTACCACATCTCCCACAACAACCTAGTCGTGCTTTGTAGTCTTCTCCTCTCCAAGTGGAGCCCATCCCTCCCGCGTGGATTATCCCGGAGGAACCGTACTTCTTCCCCTTGCACCACGTTGTCTACTCATCCTGCATCCTCTGACCATGATACCTATCATCAACAAATCCAAAATTTTATGAGTGGTACATAT
This sequence comes from Picea engelmannii, assembly GCA_009831015.1. NCBI lineage: Eukaryota > Viridiplantae > Streptophyta > Pinopsida > Pinales > Pinaceae > Picea > Picea engelmannii. The sequence goes on along the minus strand of ML781314.1, from coordinate 768,790 downwards.
TTACTCATTTAATTTAACCAATTGAAGGCGTAACATGTCCCTTATCCTATGGTTGAACCTGCTCTGATACCATATGTAATATTCCCTTCATGTACACAATTAAGTAAGCCAAAATAATGATTTGACCCAAACTTTATTGATATATATACAACCAAGTGGAGATATTAATCATTACAATCTATTTAATAAAATGAACCTAGCACCCAAATTAACAACTCGTAGACAATCTGAGTTTATTCAACATCTAATGATCCCAAGCCAAATTTTTCAGTTGGTATCAACAACTACTACCGATTTATTGTGGTGCAGGTGTTTATTGAGTTATTAAGTGCATGCAAGATTTATCCAACACATGAAGATCATAACACAAGCAAGATATATAGAAGCACAAGCAAGATCTGACCTTTTTATTATGTAGAATCAATACAATAGATGGTCGATATGGCATAAACCTGAGATGGTCGTACAATTAATAGATATGAGCTGCTACAAAATACTCTTCTGATACAAAAGAAGCCTCCAAAGGCTAAATAAGTAATGAAGACCAATACCCAGCAGATCTGGATGTCAAATCCCTCTAACTGAGGAGTGCCACGCTCCAAGTGAAGTCTAAAACCCTCAAGAATTCGGCCTTGATGGAAAGATTCTCCAAATGAGCTCAAAATCAGCCCAATGATAGATCAGGGCAATGGGAACATCCTCCTACAGTTTCAAGCCGAACGTCCAAGTGCAACCCCTCCAACTATTGAATCTCCTAAGGGAGTTGCACCCTCCTGAATAGCTAGAACCCCAATGAAACTCGTCCCTAAAGGAATACAACTCCAAATGACTTGAAAATCTCTCGTAATGTATATTGGACTAAGAAAATCACGAGGAAGAAATTTCAGAACCAAATCACAAGAAGATCTCCCTAGATCTGAGTTTTTCTGAATCACAAGATGTCTCCTATGGCTCTAAGACGTCCCAATATGCAGATAAGGATATAAGGATGATAACCCTCTAGAAAAGTCCTCAAACTAATGATCATGCCCCTGCAAACAAAAACCAAGTGTCGGAATGGCCCTAGGCCCTCTCGATAAGATGGATCGAACCTCCCTCTATATAATAGTGCAACCTTGCTGGAATCACAAGAACGGTAAGGCATGCTACCTTCTGAAGAGCTAGATGGAGATGAACTGAGATTAGAATGGTGTGGAGGAATATTTCATCCCTAAGACCAAGTTGTGGAACAAGGTGAGTGGATATTTCACCACTGAGTTGCTCACAAGGGTGTGTACAACAAAACCGCCAAAATAAATGCTCAAGAGCAATAGAAAATGCTAATCCAAAACCAAAATGAATAATAGGTGCGCCCCAACCTCTTACTTATACCTTTTCCCTCTAATTCTCTATTGAGTTAGGTTAACTTCTAGGGTTAATCTTCTATTCTTCTTTGAGTTATCTTTTACCTTTAATCCCCTTTTTCCTTTCTCAAGTCAACTTAAAAATATAACTTTAGCTTCATTGAATTCCCCCTTCAGTGTAAGACTATGACCTAGTGGGGGTGCCCAGGTCACTGAGTCTCCTCATCACCTCTCTAAGAGGTAGGGGAAATTATAGTCTCCCCTGCTTGAAATTGCTTGTCCTCAAGAAATTCCAAACCTTCTTCTCTTATAACGTGTTACTGCTCCCAAGTGGCATCCTCAATGGGTAAATCCCTCCACCTGATCAAGTACTCCTTTATGCTTCGATTTTTGAGCTTCTTCTCTCGGACTTCTAGCACCTCCTCCAGAATCAAGACAAGTTTTCCCTCGTCATCCATGGGGGGTAATACCTGAATCGGCCTGATGTGTTGACCGAGGGCTTTCTTAAGGCACGAGACATGAAAAACATTATTAATTCTGCTACCCTCTCGAAGCTCCATCTCGTAAGCTACGACCCCTATCCTCCTGCTGACTCTGTAGGGTCCAAAAAACCGTGGCTGCAGTTTCTCTACTTCGCTTATTTTAATGGAAACCTACCTGTATGGTTGCAATATCAAGTAGACTAAATTTCCAACCTCAAAAGTCCGGTCAACTCCGTGCTTGTCTACTTGGAACTTTTGTTGGTTTTGTGTCCTTTGTAGATGATCCTTCAATTCCCTGATAATGTCTTAGCTTTGTTGTATCCAATCCTATACCATCGGTGCCCTGCTGTCTCCAAATGCAATCTCTACAAATTACAAGGGATCATAGCTATACAAATCTCTGAATGGAGACATGCCAAATGACATATGTTGGGTGGTATTGTAGCAATATTCTCCCAAATGCAACCATCTGACCCATTCCTTCTGTCGCCCTACCACATAGTTTCTGAGATAGACTTCCACCCACTTGTTAACTATCTATGTCTGTCCATCTATCTGCGGGTGATAGCTAGTGCTAGGGGTCAAGGCCATACCAACCAACTAGAATAACTCCTGGCAGAAAGTACTCATAAACTTGTTATCCCTATCGCTGACAATGGTCTTGGGGAGGCCTTGCAACCTAAAAATCTTCCTGAAAAATAGTTTGGCCACCTGTGTTTCACTGAAGTCAGTAGCTATGGAAAAGAAGTGTGCAAACTTCGTTAACCTATCCACCACTACAAATATGCAGTCCTTTCCTTGCATATTTGGTAGCCTGGTGATGAAATTCATAGATATGCTTTCCCATTTGTGCTTCGGAATGGGCAAGGGTTGAAAAAGTCTTGTTGAGTGTGTGTGCTCATCCTTGTTTGCCTGACATGTCGCACACTCTTTAACGTGCCTAATCACATCCTCCTTCAACCCTTTCCAAGAGAATCTTTCTCTCACCTGCCTGTACGTCTTGTTGATCCCCTGATGTCCCGCCATTGGTGCGTCAGGGCATGCCTGTAATACCTTGTCCTTGAAGGCCGACCCAGAAACCAAGAAGATTCGGTCTCTGTAGTAGATGAGGTCATTAATAACCTTGAAATCTTCATCTTGTATCTGTCTGTCCAGTAATTGGCATGCAAACTGATCCTCTGCATACTCCATCACTAGTTGGTCTTTCCAATCAACGGTATTGCTTGTTACGGCAAGGATGGATGGTCTCCTAGATAAGGCATCCGATACCACATTATTCTTTCCTCTGATAACTCAATGTCGAAGTCATAGGCCTATATTCTGCTTACCCATTTTTGTTGCCTCTCCTTCAAGTCCTTCTGTTCCAATAAGTATTTGAGACTGTTATGATCTGACTTGATAACAAACCGAGTACCTACCAAGTATTGTTGGAATTTGGCTAGTGCATGCATGATAGCCAACATTTCTTTATCATAAATGTTGTAGAGTAGCTCAGGGCCCAAAATTTTCCGGCTCTCATAGGCAAGAGGGTGCCTCTTCTGCATCAATACGGCCCCTATTCCTTCCCCAGATGCATCACACTCCAAGGGAAATGGAAGACTAAAATCTGAAAGGGCTAAGAATGGGCACGTACTCATCACCTTCTTCATCTTGTCCATCAGTTTTTGAGCCTCCTAATCCCACTTGAATCCTCCCTTCTTAGTCAAATCGGTCAAGGGTAGACATAATTGAGATAATCCTTTGACAAACTTCCTGTAGTATGAGCACATTCCAAGAAATCCTCTCAACTCTATGAGTGTCTTAGGAGTGGGCCATTCCATGATGGCTTCAATATTCTCCTGATGCACTTGTACCCCTTTTTCTCCGATAATGTGTCCTAGATAAAGGACCTCTATCATTCCAAACTCACATTTGGACTCCTTAGCATATAGCGTCTGTTCCTCCATAATTGAAAAAATCTTGTCCAAATGCCTAAGATGCTACTCCCATGTCCAGCTATAAATAAGCAAGTCATCAAAGAATACTAATAGCTTCTTCCTTAGCTGCTTATTGAATACATGATTCATACATTACTGGAACGTAGCAGGGGCATTGGTTAACCCAAACGTCATCACCAAAAACTCATAATGACCACAGTGACATGTAAAAGTTATTTTTGAGATGTCTTCTTCCCTCATCTTGATTTGATGGTAGCCAGAATGAAGGTCAATCTTAGTGAAGTAGATGGCCCCATGCAATTCGTCTAACAGTTCATCAATCCTTGGTATTGGGTACCTGTTTTTGATGGTATTTTTATTGAAGGCCCTGTAATCAATGCACATCCTCATAGTGCCATCCTTCATTTTCACCAACACTACTGAAGAAGCAAAAGGACTACTATTGGGTCGGATGTGTCGCATGTCGAGAAGTTCCTTGATTTCCTTTTCTCTCTCGTCTTTGTACTTCTTGGGATGTATTTATGGTGTAGTGATCACTGGTTTGGCCCTTTCCTGTATCTCAATAATGTTCTCAAATCCTCTATCTGATGGAACCCCCGGAGGAATAGGTCCAAACACCTTATGGTGTTTGTCAAGAATTTCCTTGATTTCGGGAGTGTAACGAACCTTTCCCTGTTCATCCACACATGTCACGACCCTGCGTTCGGCTGCATATACTATTTCATCTCTCTGGAAGATGGCTTCCATTATCTTGGCCATGACTACCTTTGTAGCATTCCCTGTCATGCCTCGAAGCACTACCTTTTGTCCACCCTCTTCTGTGAATGCCATTTCCATCGTTTTGTAGTTGGTGGTGATAGGCCCTAATGTGATGAGCCACTAAAATCCTAAGATGATGTTGGTATCAGGAAGATCCATGACATATAAGTCCTATGTCAATTCATCCCTTCCTAAGGTAAGCTTTAGGCCTCGATTATATCTGTCACAAGGCATGGTGCTTCCTCCGACAACCTCCACTTTGAATCCTTCAAATTCTACTCTGGGTATATGTCACTTGTTTAACAATGTTGCATCAATGAAGTTGTGGGAAGCTCCTCCATCAATCAAGACTGAGACTCTTTGACCCTACAAGACCCCCCTCATTCGAAAGGCCTTATACTTGGGCACTCCACAGATAGATGCCAAGGTGGCCATACTATCATGTTCTGTAATTTGTTCTTCTTCTGTTGCTTTAGTGGTTTCTGCCTCCATGTTCTGTATCTGTCCAATCTCATCTTCTTCTTTGTTATCTGAGGTGACCTCAATGTAATGTACCTATCCATGTCCCATGCACTTGTGTGATGGATTCCATGGTTCCTTGCATGTAAATCAGAGTTGCTTCCTTCTTAATTCTCTTCTGGTGTTATCATCTATTTTGCCACAACCCCTGTCATAACCCTTAGGGTCATGTCCTCCCTAGTTTATTGGAGGCCTTTGATCTCTTCGACCATTGTTAAGAGGATGTCTCGGTATGAATTTTGGCTTAGCAGCTGGATCCAAATCCCTCGTCTTCCAAATGGCCTCCTATAGGTTAGTAGGCTTGAAGGTCTTTACCCAACCCTTCAAGGGTTCCATCAACCCTTTTGTGAAAAGTATCATGAGCCTGGTCGAAGACATATCTTGCACCATCACTGAAAACCTTTGGAATTCATCAATGTATGCTTCAGTCGTACCTGTTTGCTTGATTTGGGTGAGCTCCCAGAAATGTACCTCAGGATCTCCTTAATCAAATCTATCAATGAGCCTCTGAGTGAATTTTGTATAGGATATAATCTGGTTGTGGTCGAGTGTGGTGAGCCCATGGTACCACCAGTCATGGGCCTTTCCATCCAAGTACATAGTGGCAAACTTGATGGCCTCCATCTCTCTCATGGGGTTAAGCTGCAGGTAAGTACCTAGTTTTTGTACCCATGCTTGTGTTGTCATCTTGGTCGTACCATCAAAGTATGGAATCTCTATCTTCCCTACCCTTCGCTCAAACTCAAAGCTGCCCCTATGGTTCATCCTAGGCTGGTTTCTGAACCTGAGTTGACAATACTGGTCTAGGGACATCTGTCTTTGAACTCTCATATCCAAGTTGTAGTATTCCTTGGTACTCCTAGCTAATTGTTCCACAAAGTCTTCAACATGTTCATGTTTCCCTTGCTCATCTGTGAATGTGGGCATGTATGATCTGGGGTTATCTCTCCTACCTCATTGTAGGCCTATATTTTCATCTGTGAACACTGGCATGTATGGCCTATGATTGGCCCTGCTACCCATCTTCCCATGGAACATGACACCTCCTAGACTTCCTTCAGATCCCGGTGATTTCTCTAGGTTATATCTGACTTCCTCATGGGTTCCACTGGAACCCCCAGCCTCCTTATTCCCATATGTATCAGGATCCTTGCCTCGATGGGTTACTTGCATCAAAAGGTCAATTATCCTAGTTTGGTTCTCGTTCATTTTCTATAGATTCTCATCAATTTTCTTCAAAGTTTCAGAGATTTCGGCCTGTCCCCTTCTGTTGGTTTCCTGATACTCATCCAACTGTTGGACCAATGTGCTTTCTGTTCAGTTCATGTTTTTCTAAAACTTACCAAATTCGACTACTAAGAGAGACAAGCCTTGAGGCTCATGGTCATCCCTTAACCCTTCCATTTTTGCCTTTGTTTCAGTGTTATTTTTCTTCCTCCAACCCATAACAATTCCATTGTACCTCTGCATGTGCCGATCTCTCCACAGGTTTGGAGGATCGAAGCTATGATACCATTGTAATGATCCCAAGCCAAATTTTTCGCTTGGTATCAATAACTACTATTGATTTATTGTGGTGCAAGTGTTTATTGAGTTATTAAGTGCATACAAGATTTATCCAACAGATGTAGATCATAACACAATCAAGATATATAGAAGCACAAACAAGATATCACCTTTTTATTATGCAGAATCAATACAATAGATGGATGATCTGGCATAAACCTTAGATGGTCGTACAATCAATATATATGAGCGACTAGAAAATGATCCATCGATACAAAAGAAGCGTCCAAAGGTTGAATAAGTAATGAAGACCAATACCCAACAGATCTGGATGTCAAAACCCTCTAGGTGAAGAGCGCCATGCTCCAAGTGAAGTCTGAAACCCTCAAGAATTTGGCCCAGATGGCAAGATGCTCCAAATGAGCTCAAACTCGACCCAATGATAGATCAGTTCAGTGGGAACCTCCTCCTGTAGTTTCAAGCCCAACGTTCAAGTGAAACCCCACCAACTACTCAATCTCCTAAGGGAGTTGCGCCCTCTTGAATAGCTGGAACCCTAATGCAACTCATCCCTGAAGGAATACAACTCCAAATGACTTGAAACTCTCCCAGAATGTAGATCAGACTAATAAAATCCCGTGGAAGAAGTTTCAGAACCAAATCACAAGCAAAACTCCCTAGATCTGAGTTTTTTTGAATCACAAGACGTCCCCTATGGCTCCAAGACGTCCCAATCTATAGATAATGATATAAGGATAATAACCCTCTAGAAAAGTCCTCAAACTGATGATCATGCCCCTGCAAAAAAAACCCAAGTGTCAGAATGGCCCCAGGCCCTCTGGATAAGATGGATCAAACCTCCCTCTAGATAATTGTGTGCCCTGGCTGGAATAAAAAAAACAGTACGACCTGCTACCTTCTCAAGCGCTAGATGGAGATGAACTGAGAGTAGAATTGTGTGGAGGAATCTTTCATCCCCAAGACCAAGCTGTGGAACAAGGTGAGTGGATATTTCACCACTGAGTTGCTCACAAGGGTTTGTACAACAAAACCCCCAAACTGAATGCTCAAGAGAAATAGCAAATGCTAATCCAAAACCAAAATGAGTAATAGGTGCACCCAAGTCTCTTACTTATACCTTTTTCTTCTAATTCTCAGTTGAGTTAGGTTAACTCCCAGGGTTAATCTTCTATTCTTCTGTTGAGTTATATTTTACCTTTAATCCCCTTTTTCCTTTTTCCTTTCTTAAGTCAACTTAAAAATATAACTTTAGCTTCATTGACTTCCCCCTTCAGTGTAAGACTATGACCTAGTGGGGGTGTCGAGGTCACTGAGTTTCCTCATCACCTCTCTAAGAGGTGGGGGACATTACACAACATCAATCTTGTTACTACTAATAATTTCTCACATTTATCCAATTCAACTATACATGCCCAATAGTCAAAGTGTTTGAGATTTCATCAACAACATATTACGATTCCAAAAGTGTACATGACTATAATTAACTAAAATTTATGATAAAAAATCTAATATAGGCTAAGTAATACTAATTTCAAACTTAATATACACCAAGTAATACAATTCAATGTGGATATATTCCCAATGGTATTGAACTCCTAGTGTCTGCATCAATTAATAACAACTATGGAAATTAATTGATGTATTATACAACTCACAAAATTCAATTGTTATACTATAACTAGTTATTTCTTATTGAAAATTCATGAATATAAATAATAATAAAAAAAGTGATACTAGCTAAATCATAGACTTACCATAGTTAAAGAGGCACATAAAAGTATTCTATATAATATCAACTATGGTTATGATTAGTCCCTGCCCTTTTGGCTGGTAGGGACTATTGTAATTGATTGTGCCTGAAAGATTATACAATTAAATTTCAAAATTCAGCTAAAAATACTTTAATTTTAAAGCACATTGAAGAACAAATTTTATGAGTTATTTTTCCAAGTCAAGTAATGCTAGAACTAAGTTTAACATTACTTTCCTCACATTAAAATCTATACAGTTTTTGCAATAGCGTAAATAAAGTATTCACAAACTAAATATATTTTAACACATACTCCCTATTACACCTTTTTTTCTTCATGCATAGTTATGCAAATTGTCCTCCATGCTTCTACTATGAAAACTGTCCTAGATAAATATCACTCCATGCACCTACTATGAAAACTTATTACACCTTTTTTTCTTCATGCATAGTTATGCAAATTGTCCTCCATGCTTCTACTATGAAAACTGTCCTAGATAAATATCACTCCATGCACCTACTATGAAAACTGTCCTGGATATCACTCCTTGATTAGGAAGGGCTTCCAATTATAGCCGTTGAGTCTGGAGTCGAGCTCCTCAATGGAGATAATGATCTGGTTCTATGAACTAGATCCAAATTTGTATTGGAGCTTGAGAGATTCAAGGGGAAAGTCTAAGTCTTCCCTGCACCGGAAGGACGGTGAAAACTATGCCATAATGTTAATTCTCTTAATGATTTAGTTCCAAATTTGTTCCGGCACTAGAAAGATTCAAGGGGAAAGTCCAACTCTTTTCAGAAGGATGGTGAAAACTATGCCATATTGTTAGTTCTGGTAAATCTCTATAATATTAATATTGTTAGTAATACAATATTAATATTGTTTGTAATATTGTTAATTATTATAAAACTATCTAAAAACCTATTTCTTTACATTTTTAGATTTTTTCTTTAAAGATATAGAATTAATATTGTTTGTAATATTGTTAATTATTATAAAACTATCTAAAAACCTATTTCTTTACATTTTTAGATTTTTTCTTTAAAGATATAGAATAATTGTTAACTAACCCTTGGAAACATACCTTCATCCGAGAATGTGATCCCACTGGCACCAACGATGCAAGCTTCCCGAGGATTTTAAGATCCATATGATAATAACATTGAGGCATTCACTTGTTGAACCTGTAGCCCTTAGCTAACGCCGTTAGCAATAGCCCTCAAGGTTTTCTTGGCATAACAAGGAGTACTTTGAAGCGTTTCTTGAGGAGCCCCATTTCTTCAACAATTTACAGACCAAGCAATGTTTCCTTTACTCACATGTAAAGCAACAACAACGAATCAAAATTTCTAAGATATTGAGGCAACAATTTACAGACCAAGCAATGTTTCCTTTACTCACATGTAAAGCAACAACAACGAATCAAAATTTCTAAGATATTGAGGATGCACTTGCATTTTCACTAACCTTTGTAGGGTTTCCTTGACTTGGATGTCATTAGTTCTGCACTAACCTTTGCAACGATTCCTTGACTTGCCTGTTCATGGCCTTCGCTGAGCTGCATGGGAGTCTACTTGGGTCAACGCTAATTCCGCTTCTTTACTGGGAAATAGCATCCACATTACAACTAGTATAACCGAACCTCAACATTCCTGTGCTTCCAATCCGGTCGTTTACGGTTTCTAAATTTAAACCCTCGTGACCTCTTATCTTTGAATTTGGCCTGAAAAGAGCAGTGGACATATTCAATGGCAAGTGAGGGAAAGCCCTTAAAGAAAGCTCCGAAAGTAATACAACTTTCGGAGGAAAACCACAGCTACAAAGTCGATGCCAGCCAGAAAACGACGACAACAAGTATTCCAGTAATTCAAGGGTTGAAGGTTTCTCCGCAGAACTGTTAAGGAAAATACCTAATTACATCCTTAATTAGTTACTTAGATAGTTTATTATTACAGGAGTTGGTAACGTCTTGTAACCATATTGTATAACTATACATGTTCATATTAATAGAATACACATCAATAGTGTAGTATGTTGCATCAATTTTGTCTCTACTTAATCTTTTCATGGTATCAGAGCGGATCTGGGCCTCACTCTATCACTGGAGGGCCCAGAGACCCAGGGTTATGAAAGTCTCTCCATTTGAGAGAATAGGATTCGATCTATTGCTACTGCTTTATAGCAGAGAAAGGAAAGCCAATGATGAAAAACAGTCACAGCGAAGCCGGTGAATTGCTGAGTTGAAAAGTTTCTGTTGGAATTTTGTGCAGGTGAGGTATGTCATCTAGGCGCTGAGGAAAATGCGCAGAGAAGAACTCAGAAGGTTACAGATCAATAGAGATGAGTGGGAGCAATTGATCAAGCGTATGGAAGAAAGGAGAAAAGGGCCATTTGGAAAGCCGCCCAGAGAAGTTGTTTGTCGTTGGTATGACGTGAAGATTTGTTTTGTCTCACGCTCTCACATAGAAAGGAGTCGCCTGTTTGGAAGAGGGCTGTCAGTTAGAGAAGAGCCGCTGCTCTTTTATTTGGATTGCCCAAACAAACATCGGATTCACGTGACAGTTTTCATGGCAAATTAGAGAAGTTGATAAGGTTTACCAGGCACGTGAGAAACCGGGAGAAGCGACCAGAAATTTATTTGAGAAGAGCACCCATGTGATTAAATCGGTGAGGAAGTCAAACAAGAAATTTTTTATTTTACATTTTATAACATGTATAAAAAGAAGTGCTCTCCATTATTTAACAAAAAGTCTTTATTATTTCAAAAGAGGTCGTGAGAAGTTTTTGGGTTGCTCTTGGTGTGGATATATAAGGGATTCACAATTTGCTATAAGATCCAAAAGATCCACAATCTATAAGAAAATTGTGTGGAGTCATAAAGTTGATTAGTAGGAGTGCCACATGTAAATGTTCTGGTTGAAGTGGATTTGGGTGAAATTCTCAAAATATTGGGAATAGTTTGTTTGTTGAAAGCATGCATAGTGTGATGAGTTATTATTGATTCTGTACCTTCTTAAAGGATGAAAATAGAACATATTTGTCATGTATTGAATCTTATTGAGTCTAGCTAACTCAATATTGGTACAGTTATTTTGTTAGAATTAGCGACTCTAACAAATGACACGAGAATAAGGAAAGCCAAGATGAAGGTAAATTCAAGAAAAAAAAAATAATTGTTAAGCATGGTCATGAGATTTATTTTGACTATTATTAAAAAATTTGCAAAGAGTGAAGCAACTTCAATTAGGCCCAAGAAGCAGATTCCAGTTAGGCCAGTGAATCAAGAAACAAATTATGGTGAAGAAGAGTTAGGCCAGTGAATCAAGAAACAAATTATGGTGAAGAAGAGTCAAGCGAATAGTTTGCGGTGCTTCCAGGAAGTAGGGACAAAATTATTGCCTCTTCCATTATTGAAGAACAAGAATCCATTTTATGATCAACGTTTCTGCATTATTGAGCACTAAAAACTGCATGAAGAAAGTCGCAAAGAAGAAAGATGCGCAGAGACATGCAACAAAATATAACCAAAATATAACTAAATTTTTGACCAAATTTTTGGTTTTTCATTCATGAGCAAATACATAAGAAATGAATTGTTGTAATTTGAGGGGTGCATGTTCGGTTGTACTCGACACTCCATTAGACTCTCCAGTAAGTTTTTGATCTAATTATTTTGGTCCCATTTGTAAGAAGTTATGAGCTTTGCTATAGGTAAGCTTTGTTCCCCATGTTCAGTAAGCCTGCCTACATAGGTCAATATGTGATCATGTAGCATGTATCATTGGTTTCGAGCAGCATGAAGCATTGGCCATGATACATCACAACTATCCATGGTTTCGAGCAGCTTGAGGCGCTCTCGAGAAGGAATGTGGTATAAAGTCCACTTTGCTAAAGAAATGTGGTATGAAGTCCACTTTGGTAGATACAAGGGTGTCTACTCATATGCTAACTTGATGATTTCAGGACCAATTTTTATTTAAGGGGGAGTGTGAAGTCTATTGCATTGGATGCTCGTGATAGGAAAAATTGCATTGGTGATAGTCATAGTTTTTCTCGGATGTAATTAATGGGAATGTTAAGGAAAATACCTAATTACATCCTTAACTAGTTACTTAAATAGTTTACCGTTACAGGAGTTGGTAACATCTTGTAACCATATTGTATAACTATACATGTTCATATTAATAGAATACACATCAATAGTGTAGTGTGTTGCATTAATAATGTCTCTACTTAATCTTTTCAGTAACGCCATACTGGGAAGCGGTGGTTGTATGGCTTTTCCGATCTGCAGCGAAGCTTCGCCGATTGAGAACAACACATCTGAACATACGAACATCAAGACGATGAGGGGGGATTCTGTTGAGCGATGGGGATATTTTATGAGAATTTTTTTTATGAGAAACCCATTTCCTTGCACCAGTGCACGTGCTAATCCCCATGTTTTTTGTGCATCTCATGATCTCAAGGTGTTTGTCCAGGCGGAGGATTCTAAAGCTGTCAGACTTGCATGAGGAGATAATGTTGTTGCATGTGTGCTTCACAACGTTGTCTTTTCTTTCTTGAATATTTTTCCTCATCCAACTGAGCTCTTGCTCTAGATTCTTCAATCTGAAGCTCGTGGCTTCAAACTCTGTTTTCATGGCTTCTGCTTGACAGAATGATGCGTCTCTCTTTAGGAGAAGTCCCAGACGTAACCCTTCTTCGTAATATTCTGCTCTCTGCTTCAGGCGACTTGAAGGGTTGCTGAATCTGCAAGCAATCAAATCGTACTAGTGTTGTTGCTAGATCGAAGGACTTGACCAGTATGCAGTTGTTGGACGAACATGGCTTGGACTATCAAT
>ML781314.1:739964-755578 GCA_009831015.1 Picea engelmannii | reverse complement strand
TTAAACAAAGTGCTCTCATGTGATCGCTATAATCTATTATCGTGTTTCCAGGATCGTAGGTTCAAAGATGCTGGGCGAAAATTCTATGTAGATCCACAAATCTAACCGGGCGTCTGCCCTCTCGAAATAGTCTAGCTCAGAGGGCAGGAAGAAGACCACAGAGAATCGCTCGGAATATAAAAAAAAAAAAATTCACTGAATAGCCCTGGCGACGGATAACGACCAACTGAGGCCTCCCAATAACCCAATGAGATCAATTTATCCCTGTTATCGTTTGGACCCTATTCTACTAGTCCTCTGCCATAACTACCTCGTTTGGAGTGTCCTTAATTTATTGTAACTTGGTTGATGGACTTACTACAACTTGAAGCCAGTGGAACAGCACGCCCTTTCTGCCTTCTTGGCAGGGACTTGTAGCTCTGAAACTCGTCCTTGTTTCATACTAAGTCAATTTGTAAAACTAATCTGAATTTTTCTACAATGTTTAAACCTTATGATTCCCAAGCGATATTAATTTATAATTGGGCAATATGATAAACAATAATAAGTTCATCATTACGGGATCCAAGTAGGCGCCGAACTTTAATAGAGGTTTTATTGCTTTTCAAACAATCTGATGATTTAACTAATACCAAGAGAGGAAGGAAAGCACCAAGTAAATAACAAAATTTTATTAAGAGGTTGATATAATTATGAGTAGGATGTAAGTTATTATAAGCTCGTAATTTACTTCATATATTCAACTTAACGAAGATCAACTACACCTTCGCGACAAGAGTTAATTAATAATTCACTAATGTGACATGAGAGGGACCTTACAAGACATGGATTTCCCTGTTGGATGTCAACAATTCTCATAGTATTAAAGCTTTACAAGGTGACATATAATTATTGATCCATAGGACCATATCTCATTGGTAGAGTAACTGGTGAAGACCGAAATGAATAATCATTAGTTACATTCTCCCATTCTTTTTACGAGAATTTTGAATTCTCAACCTATTTGATTGATGCACATGGACTTACCATGGATAGACTGCATATACAGACAATTGGAGTACTTTTTATTATTTTAAAAAGAGTTAATATCTAAGCAATTAGTTCAGGTATTCTATTAATAATGACGCCAACCAAAACTGTTATTGTTACAGGTTGATACAATCTAAATTGTTAGTCAAAATATCGGCCACATCTTGAGAGGCAAGGGACATGAGTCTAGTTTGATCTAGGGTTTTCATGTGTATTACATTTCTGCATTGAAATTTAGATTTTCTAGTACCTATAAAGTTTTTATTACTTAATTTGCAGACTAGCGTAACTTCTTTTCAAAATATCGTTACACAGTGAGAAACCCATGGAGGCGTTCTCCACCCATGGTTTGGAAACATGGTTCTAATGTAAGACACGTCTAAGACAACAAACCAAACTAGCTTCAAAGGAAAAGCGAATTTGAAACAACCAGCATGCGTCTAAGTGTGTAACCCTAAGGACGTGGAATAGATTCGTCATTCAAGAATTTGGATTTCGATATCTCTACTAGCAATTATTACACATAAGTAATATAAATACTATCAATTATTAAAGAATTCCTCTCAAACAAAATGGAATACACAATTATCTAAAGATGTTGGGTTAAAAGAAAACCGTACCAATCAGTTGGCAATTGAGTGTTTTTCAAATCTAAACTTGAACGAAAACCTTGCGATACTGGAATTCTCCACTTAATCACAACCGACAATGACCCAAGTAAATCGTACATTAGTAATGTCTCTGTTATCCATCAAGGTACTACCAGGTGGATCTTTAAGGGTTATTCAACTATCATTTTAAATGATAAAGGAGTGAAATGTCTGGGATGTAATCCGTACCCTGTGCAAGCAGATATAAATACAATTTTTTTTTAAAGACAACCAAGTGTTTGTTTTGGTTGTTGGTTTTGGATACTCCTCCTGGCTCACTCAAGTTCTCACTTTATTACTACCAACAAAACCATTCTACCATTGACCCTTCTGGATACCAGAAAGTGCAAAGGTGCACTGCCCGAGATGGCTTCTATAAGTGGTCTCAAGACTCAAGTTCTTGGGATTGGATATGTATTTTTCAGAGGCATTTATCCTATTTAACCTTAACCTTCAAACCCTTCATACAAGCTCATTGAAGATAACTGTCACACCTATTATACTAGGATCTTATTAGTTATTATCGTTGTATGAGTTCAACAACATAAAATACATTCATTTATAGTAAAACAAAATTAATAGCTTTCACATTCTCCCATTTAAAGCCATTCTACAAATTATATTATTTCATTCTTGTTACGCAATAATCAGTTCGTTAACCTATTAAATATTCACCGTAACATCTTATCAAAGCTTACGCAAGCATTGACACAACATACAATCATATAGAACACATACATACCATGGTTCACCCAAGGGGCTACGTCCACAAAGCTTTTCGGCTTCAACTCTTTATTCATACTTCATGCAAAATGGTAGTGTTGCGCACCAAAATTACAACAACACCCTTTTTTAGTCGTAGTACATTCTAGGTATACAAAAATTGGGACAAAGCCCTTACAAAAACCATAACCCTAAAAGGATTAGGTTTTTCACTTCCTCCTTGAATTCCACTTAGCTGGTCCTCGATCCAACGGTTGCTCCAATTCGGCGCTTGTCCATTTTCAGGTGCTTCTTTTCCTCTCTTTCCGATGTTGTTTTCCCTCTTTTCCGGGGCTGCTCTTAATATTTCCAAACCTTCTTCACTTTTACCCAAAATTGGCTTGGACAAACAATCCCAGAACACTGCCATCGTGACTCGGATGCCAGCATCCTTCACTGCCTATGCTAGTTCTTTGTAACTTTTTGTTATATATTGCTCCTACGCCTAGCTGTTATTCTTTTCCATAAATTCTAACACCTGCGTTGTTACTTCTGGTCATAAGATCTCTCCCACCTCCAAGACTATTTGTTTGATGCGCACTTTTGTTGCGTCAATTTCTTCCACCAATTTCTTCCACCAACTGTTATTCCTATTTTTGTAAAGGTTCCAATTGCCCCTTTCGTGCAATCTTCCTTATTTGCAACGCTTTTTCTTCTGCTTGTAGGTTTTTCATTTCCACTGTTGTAAGTGATATTGTCCTTTGTAGCAAAAAAATGTGTAGTCATCGGATAAACCTTTCCAATGGGCTATTGTGTGCCTAAAATGAAGATCGTATGTAAAAGTTACAACCTCATGAAGTTGATGTACTAACTTACCCAAATAGGGGCCTACATGACTTTTGGCCTTTCATCTCCTAAGGTTAGGTTTTTGGATGTCTAGGGTTTTTAACATTCTTGTTTATTGTAAAAAGGTCTTGAGAGCCTCATTGTAATGATCTTATGGAGAATGAGCACAATCATCACATCTCTTCTCAGAGATAAGTCACCACCATTTCATCAAGCTTGTTTTTCGCTACATTTTATAGTTTAAACTTATTTCCTTATTGAAAAGAAAATCAATTTTATTGTATCTCTATTATTTTGTGTTCAACATCTTTTAATAATTTGTATTCATTTTGTTCCGTTCATAAAATACGGAACAAGGATTGGAATGGAAGCGCCAACTAACATAACATTATGGTGTCCCTTGATCTTGACCCTCAAAAATTTCATCACACTGAGAGAATAGAGAAACCTTAGTGCAATCCTCTAGTCGACTAGTCACCACCCCCTCCTCATTTCATCAAACTCAAATTTGACACAGCCTCAAAAAGGAATCTAAGGATCGCTACCTATGATGGAATCTTGAGAGATGACAAAGGAAAAATAATTCAAACATTTCCAAGGAAGATGGGCATTGATAGTAACAATGCAATGGAACTCTCTTCCCCTAAGGAGGGCCTTGGGATTTTCAATATAGAAATCTTTACAAAACTAATAGTAGAAGGAGATTCACAATTAATCATTTAGATTCTCATTTTCATATAGATGGGATCACCTATAAGTACAATTGGTTATTCTTGGCATATTGAGGCAACCTTGGAGTGACTCAAAATCGTCCTCTTAAATATTTGGCTCTAGTTCCCTCCCATATTTTCCACTCAACAAATAATGTGGTAGATAGCTTGGAAAACAAAGGAAATATTAAGAAGTCTATATGGCTTCCACAAATCCTGGGACCCCTCCCAGTGAGACCCTCTAACTGAAAAATATTCTTACCTTGCATAAGAAGACTGTCAAGCTGGAGATGGGGTGTAAGGGATGAGACATGTATGAGATATTATGCCTAGCAAAGACATGTCCAGCGGACAATGAATATAGGGGATGGACAACCACATAGTAATTAGGCTCGAGTGTGAGGAGGAGTACACCTAGTTTAAAGGGTTAATTGTGGTATTAATGAAGTTTATAAACTTGATGAAAGGCCTGGTGATGATATCGACCATTCACAGTCCAAATGATAACGTATTATGGTGGATTTAGCATTGTTTACTACTCCAGGAGCGGAGCAATAGCATATGTTGTTACACCATTATGATAAGGAATGGTTATGATCAATACTTGGGCCAGAGCAATATAGATGACGATACTCTTCGATCCCTTAAAGATTTTGAAGTGTTATTATTTTTCCATACTACCACTATCAATGAGATAAGAAACAAACCTAAATTAACGGTTCTCACTAAAGGATATCATCATTGTTATCATTGAGAGTGGGATGTTTACTAAGTTATCCCATGACATAGCACTTGCGTTCATGGGATATTAAGGAATACCCCTAATTTCACTATATATTTATAAATACCTCCAAAAATCCTTTCATTGCACCTCCCTCCCAATGCATCCTTCCAATAAAAGAAACCCCTATTTTTACTAGATATCTCTTTTTATATCCCCCATAGATATAAACCCTATGATACCAAAAAACGCCCCCTCCAAAAAAACTTACAATATATTGACTCTATTTCTCACAATTTAAAAATCCCATTTATGAGTGAATGTGATAAAATATTGGTCAAGAAGATGAATACCCCATGCCGTTGAGGGAGTGGAGCTCCAACCAACCCATCTAGTGTAAGGCACATGAACTCAGAGCCCTCCAAAACGAGAGTTCATACGGATGCTTAGTTAGCAGTAGTGAATTTCAGAATGGTCACCTTACCTCAGATCGGTGACCACCTAGAGAAAATTGAGGTTGAAATTATCCTAAAAAGTAGCATAACATAGCACTAGGAAGTGGAAGCAAACAATAACAGTTGGGTTCCTAACACAAGTAGTTCAAGGGCTTGTGACACCAAGTATTGGTGAACAATCGACTTATACTGTCACCTCAAAATGCTAATAGGGAAGATGTTTCAAGATCTAGACGATGCATAAGATAAAATTCTCTTACAATTTGACTAGGTTCATCTCTTGATCAAATAGGTCTTAACTAGGATTCCACCGCCAAGAAATTCACCTGCCAACCCACCTTTGAAAGTCCATCAACAAGAGGCTCTTGAGTCGCCTCGGGAACTCTATGAAGTTTCTCTGAATTGACCTCCATCTTAATCCAAAATCTCTCTAAGTCTAGATGGATTGTTCACTCATACCACTACTGTTGGTTTGGTTTCCGTGGCATGACGACAACAAGTGTTTAGTGTACACATATTCCTCATTTTTCTTAATATAAATAAATCAATATTCTTAAAAAAAAAATAGACCAAATTTAGTTTAGATGTACATTAACTATCATCATCATCTTTATTATTTAGTTTAATTTATTATTATTGTTTGTTTTTCTTTGGATCACAAAATTATCAATAATTATCATAATTTAAAAAATATAATAAAAATAACAAGATAAAAACTTATACATAGTAAAAGAAATAACATATATCCATTTTAACCTTAAAAAAAAAAAAAATTGAAATGGGCTAAAGACAAACTTTCTTCAGTTTTTTTTTATGACTCCTAACTTCCTTTTGAATCTATTTAATTATTTCTAAAAAAAATTTGGTTTGTTTTAAAATAGGCCAAAATTCCATAAACAAAAATTCATAGTGAAAATTTTCATATATCCATTTCAAAATATAATTTAACAAAACATACCCACTAAGAAAACAATTTTAATGAAATGAAATTAAATTTATTTAATAATAAACAAACGTTCTTATCATAAATACCACTATTTTTGTTAAATTTATTCATTCAAGTTCAATAAATAATTATATTTGATATTGTTGAAAATATTTAGTTGACATATAATTCATTATTAAATTGTTATTATGCATCTACTTTACGGATTTGTGTATTTATCGGAGATAAATTTTATTAACCTCTAATCCACTTCTTAGTTAATGTGATATGGTTAGCCTATTTTTATATTGATGTAGGATAAATTGTATTTGCTTCTAGCTTACTAATACAATAATTAATTATTGTAGTTTTTTAAATTTTCATAATTTTTAAAATAGTTATTATTTATTATTATTGTTTTTTAATTTTTTAAATTATTATTAAGGAATTTATACACTAATTTGATGCTTATCATGATCATGACTTTAAAAATAAATTATTGTAACTTTAAAAATTAAAATAACTTTAAAACTGTAAAAAGTTACATTCATAATATAATGATTATTAATGTCCATCCACATTAAAATTGGTTTATTAAATATTATAAAATCATATTATTTAATTAATTAAAAATTATTATTAAATTTATTTCAATTCCTAATATTCATTATTATTATGGTTTTTGTTCTCATAATATAATGATTGTTAATGTTCATCGACATCAAAATTGGTTTATTGAATAAAAAATAATACATGTAAAGTTATTATAAAATCATATTATTTAATTAATTAAAAATTATTATTAAATTTATTTCAATTCCTAATATCTTTAATAAATTTTAATTTTAAATAAGTTTATACTCTCAAATAATTATAATTGGGATAATTGAATATTTTTTTAACTTTATAATTAAGTATTAAATATTAATAAATAATATAGTTTTGAATTTTATTAATGGTGAATTTGATATTAAGATACTTATGGGTATGGTTGTTTTTTTAAAACAACTTTGATGCATGTAAATTGATGCAAACCCTCCTTTTCTCCTAAGAGTTGCGCGACCTTCTAGTCTAGGATCGATGAAGAAATTGAGTTTGATTGACTTTTTGGGTCTCTCCTAGACCCCCAAACTCACTTACACAGGTCTTTTCTCCAAAATGCACAAGTGGTATGAGATCCACGAGTTCTCTCCTGGGCGTTGTTCGAACCTCAACACCAAATGAGCGCTAGCTCTTCTCTGCTAAACCCTTTCTCTCACGCGATCATGAGCCTGGGCAAAGGCGCATCACGATTTCATGAGTCAGGTATTTGTACGCAAGTCACCCTGACTCTCCTGGTCTCCGAAATTCCAACAAGTGCCTAACGCTCACTAGCTCCTCCCTTATCGTCTTCCATATGACCTCTGCTATGACCTGGGGCCAAACCTTAGCACGGGTATCGAGACTTCACGTATCGGGGATACTTGATGTGAGGCACCTTTGTCCTCTTGAAGGCCAAAGTTACGATGGCATTGGATCGATGGTCTAGATATCCCCTTGATCCGACGGTCCAGATCTCGTTGGGGTTTCACTTATCGGGGGTTTCCCGAAAACGGTTTCCTCCACACTCTCGATTTCTGAAATGTCGATATTTCAGAGCACAAATCAACGACATAGATCCTCTGAGATTTGATGGCTCCTATCAAATCGCGAACTCTAGCTTCGCGAGTTCTTGGAATTCTACCCTTTGGCTTCTCTCATATCTAAATGTTGATCGGGCACTCCATATTTTTCGCTTGAGCTTATGCTTTCTTCAGACTTGGAATATTTTCGAAAGGTTCAAAATTATCAACCCTTGTCCTTCCTATGAGTCCTTTTCTTGGATCTCATTCACACTTACGAAGAGTGTTATTCCTCCTAAGATTGGCCTCGTAACGAATTCTATCTCTCGCGCACTCCATGCGTTTCAGGGATTTTGATAACTCAAATTTCCAAGGATTCTTCGAAGAGAAATTCCTATTGCCCTCCTCGTGTTCTCCTTCTCTGGTTCCTCGATTTCTTGCAAAGTCCCTTCGACATTTAGTCAAATCTCAGATATGTGCACTCCTTGCACTAGATATTTCCAGAAGGGTTGGATTCTTGCAGTCGACTGTGAATTCCTTCCACTAGTCTCTTTACACTCATTGCAAAGGGAAACGTTCATGTTATCTCTTTCAATCTTCATAATTGAAACAAATTCTATCACGAACTCCTTGCGTTCTGTGTGCACACCTTGCACCACCTCAACATAAGAGAAACAATTGAATCTTATCCTATCATTCACAATTCCATTCACTCATTAAAAAACAAAGAAGGAGAATTGAAAACAATGTTCACACCATGCATTAGAGCAATTTTCCTCTGTTATATTCATAAGTGAAAATAGTTACAACTGTAATAAAAAAAAACTCAAAACTCATAAATATCCTACTAATTTGCAGCTCTACAACTATGCAACCAACCAACTACTAACTAACGTCATTTGGGCATACAAAACCTCTCTTTTTCAGAGGGTTCTTAGGGTTTCCCGTGGCTACTTGCCTACTCTAAAACTTAACCTAAAGACTATCTAGACCAGTCGCATTCTAGATCCAGAGTGGAATCTCCCACTTCACTCGTAATCATTCAAGCGTGCCTCTACGATTTCCTGTTGAGTTCAAGCGTGGCTCAAAAGATTAATTTTGGCACTGATTTAAAGAAGACTTCAAAATATCTATTGTAACTGTGACGTTTGGGATCTCGTACAGATTCCTTAACATTTATGGGTCTTGGTCCCCGTCATTGACAGTGATGCTCCTGCATCATACTCCCCTTGAAAAAATAAAATCATGGACTCCTGTCCATGATCTCCTGCACTGAATTTCCATGCTTATGGATGGCAGCTTCATTTTCCCAACTGGCATCTTCTATTCGCTATCCCTTCCACTTGATGAGGTATTTAAAATACATCATCCTTCTGGTCTTCTTGTTAATCCTCTAATCAACGATCTTCTCCATCTATGATTTTTCTTCTATGGGCATTTTATTTCACACTCGATCTTCTCTTGATCTTATGATCCCTTGGTGTCATATTTCCTATAAGGATACAGGTCTAAAACATTGAATATGGGTGATATGCCCACATCATGTGGAATCTCGATCCCATAGGCCTTTACATCAAACTTCCTCAAGATCTTACATGGTCCTATCTTCTTCATCTTTAACTTGTTATATGTTCCCCTCGGGAACCTCTCTTTTCTGAGATGTGCCAAAACCTGATCTCCTACATCAAATTGAAGTTATTTGCAATGTTGATCAACTCTACTCTTGTATTCCTAGTTAGAACTATGCAACTGTCCTTTGATCTAACTATGTAGCCTCTGCATTTCTGCAGCAAAATCTTCTTCTCCAACTCTCCTGATCTCACTCTGTTCCAATTCTCTCAACTCAAATACTCCCCTGGGTTTATTCCATACAATATTTGGAATGGGCTCTTTCTAGTGCTCCTGTTTGGTGAGTCATTGTTTGAAAATTCTCCTTGTGGAAAAATCTGATCCCACTAATTATGGTGTTCAGTAACTGAACTCTCAACAATTTTCCCACACTTTTGTTTAACACCTCTGTCTGTTCATCCGTCTGAGGGTGACAAGCTAAGTTGAAGGAAAACTATGTCCCCAATTTCTTCCATAGTGTTCTCCATAAGTGACCAACAAATTTTGTCTCTCTATCTAAGACAATTCTTATAGGTAGGCCGTGAAATCTTACATCTTCCTTGAAGAACAAATTTGCAACATGCATTGCATCGCTGGTTTTCTGCCATGGGATAAAATCTGCCATGTTTAAAAATCTAGCCACCACCACAAATATGGAATCAAATCCTCTTTGTGTCCTTGGAAGTCCCAACAAAAAATCCATGCTTATTTCATCTCAAGGCCTCTTTGGTATGGGCAATGGTTGATACAATCTAGTGTTATGTCTTTTTCCTTTCGCATGATCCCAGATTCTACATTTGTTCAAAAAATTTATCACTTTTGTTCTCATACCTAGAAAATAGTATGAACTTCTCAACTGTGAAAACATTTTATCATGGCCGAAATGTCGAGCGAGTCCTCCACTATGCTTTTCTTTAAAAAGGTTATCCCTCATTAATCATTTTGGCATGAAGAATTGATTTCCCTTGAACAACAATCCCTCTTGAATCATGTACTATGTCCACTGGATTATGTCTCTCAACACAGGGTGTGTACATGCTTCATATGCCTCCTTGAAATCTGTATCATCAAAATACATGTCCTTAAGGTGTTCAAACCCCAAGGTCTTCACCTAGAATTCCTGCAGAATCAAACATCTCCTGCTTAACGCATCAGCAAGTTTGTTAGCATTCCTAGCGATATGTTTTATGACAAAAGTAAAATTATGCATAAAGGCAACCCATTTTGCATGCCTCTGATTCAATTTTTTCTACCTAGTTATGAATTGTAAAGCTTGGTTATCGCTGTACAAGACAAATTCTTGTGGGATAGGATAATGTCTCCATTTCTTTAAGTCTTGAATTATGTCATAAAACTCCTTGTCATATGTGTAGTACTTTCTCTTGGTCTCATTCAGATTCTCACTGAAATAGGAAACATGTCTATTATCCTGACTCAAAACTTATCCTATTGTAACTCCAGTCGCATCACATCTCACCTGAAATGTCTTTTCAAAATTTTAGAAGACCATAATTGGTCATTCTGTGATTTTCTCCTTCAATATATTGAAGCTCCTCTCTGCCTCTTCTATCCATTTAAAATACTCGTGCTTCTTCTTCATTGTATCCATCATTAGCGCACAAATTCCACTGAAGTCTCTGCTGAACTTCCTATAGAAACTTAATAATACATGTAAGATCCTTACCTCAAACATGCTCCTTGGTGACAACCATTCTTTGATTTCTTTCACCTTCTTTGGATCCATCTTCAGTTCATTTGAAGAGATCACAAAACCCAAGTAAATGAGTTATGTCTTCATAAAATAGGACTTCGTCAGATTTATCAACAACTTCTCCTACAGTAATCTCCCCATCACTAATGTCATGTGTCTCATATTCTCCTTGTTAGTTCTGCTAAAGATCAATATATCATCCAGATACACAACCACAAACTTGCCAATGAAATATTTCAATATTTCATTCATTAGCCTCATAAAAGTACTCAGGGAATCTGGTAAGCCAAATAAAATAACGAGCCACTCATACAAGTCTTCATTTGTCTTAAAGGTTGTTTTCCACTAGTCACCTTCTCTCATCCCGATCTGGTGATATCGTCTGTCTTTTCAAATCTATTTTAGAAAAGAAATTTGCTCCACTTAAACAATCCATTAAATCATCCATTCTGGGTAAAGGAAATCTATACCTTATGGTGATCTTGTTAATGGATATTGAGTCTATACACATTCTTCATCCTCCATCCTTGTTTGGACTCAACACAATTGGTACTACGCATGGACTCAAGCACTCTCTGACCAAACCCCTGTCTAACAATTCTTGGACTTGGTTATTCACTTCATGGGTCTCTCAAGGTGTCAATATATATGATGCTTAGTTTGGCAGAATTGCTCCTGGTATCAGGTCGTTATGATGGTTGATACTTCTGATGGGTGGTAATGAGTTAGGAAACTCATACACTACTATGTCAGTGAAATTTTCCAACAATTCTTGAATTTGTTCAGGAAAATCGTTCATCGAAGTGCTTGTAAGGATAACTTTGGGTTTCCTCACCACAACAAACTACATCTCTTGTTCCTCCTTGAATTCTTTTAGGATTTACTTCCCACTCATGAGAAGTATGCTTGTACTAGATTTCTCCTTCAATTTCTAATCCTCTATCGGAAACAACATGTGTGTTTTACCATTCTTCTCCAAGGTGTATGTATTTTTCCTCCCATCGTGAATGAACTTCCTATCAAACTTCCATGTTCTTACCAACAAAATATGGAATACATCCATGGGAATTAAATCACATATAATTTCATCTCTATATCCTCCTATATTAAATTCAACCAAGCATTGTTTAGTAACCATTACCCGATGTCCTTTCCACAACCATGAGACTTTGTATGGCTTCGGGTGTGCAATTGTCTCTAACTCCAATTTCTCCAACATCTTCGTGGATACTAAGTTATCAGTGCTTCCACTGTCAATTATCACATTGTATACTCTGTCTTTAGCCTTGCAAGTTGTTCTGAAGAGACTATTCCTCTGCACTGGCTTTTCAACTTCTGCCTCTGGTTTTAAGAGAACCTTCCTCGACATCATGGATCTTCCATCCTCTGCTCCATCTACTCCAACATTTCCTCTCTATTCTTATGAAATGTGATCTTCACCTCCTTATTTATTTTTATTAGAGAATTCCCAAGACATGTGCCCTATCTTTCCACAGGCATAACACCTTATTTCTCCTCCTCCTCCTCTTCCTCTTATTTTGGAAGAATTTCTTCCACCACCATGTCTTTCTCGGGAAATTCCCGCTCTTTCCTAGTGACAGTGTGTTTTCTCAATCTTGTCCTTAGACTTATGTGCTCTGTCATGGGTAACTCCCTTACCTCTCTTTGGGGTTGGGCTTTTGCCTCTTTCTCGTTGGCTTTGTTTTCTAGCCAACGTTTCCTCTTCCTTTAGTGAAAAATGATAAGCATCCTCCATTGTCCTTACTAATATCATCCTAGAATTCATATATCAGTCCATTTATATATCTGGCAACTTTTTGTTCATATCTTTATCTTTGTCCAGTTCTGATGTTCAACCTATAGAACTCCTCTATGTACTACTTAACTATCATCCTTTTTTGTCTTAGGTTCTGCATCTTCTTGAATAGATTCATTTGATAATACTTGGGCATGAACTTAGCCTTAAGCTTGGCTAACATTATATCCCAACTCTTTATCTTTTGTTTTCCTTTGTTTCTTCTCTCACCCTGCAGTTCATTACACCACAACACTACATGTCCTTTTAGCCTCGTCACAGCCTATTTCACCTTTTTCTCTTCATCGACCTCTTCATAGTGGAAGTGTTTGTCCATGGACCTTATCCAATCTAATAGATCTTCAACATATAAATTGCCTTCATACATTGGGACTTCTATCTTGGCCCTGCCTCCTAATCTAGCAACTACTCTCAGCAAGCGTTCTCCAAGAACATCCTCTCCTGCAGCGTCTTTGACGACATTCTTGCCCACTGCTTCTTCGCTCTCTGCATTGATGTTGTCTCCAGTGTTAGGTGCTTGTCTCTGCGCTTCCTCCATCGCTTCTAATATTGCACAAATTTCTTGCATATCCCTTTCTACAACTCATTTGGCTAATGTTTTATCTCCTTGTCTCCTCGAAGGCATTGTGTTGACTGTCTATCACACACAGAGTACAACTTCGAGTTCTTGGTCTAGGATAGATCATGAAACTGAGTCGGCTTGACTCTTTGGGTCTCTTCTAGACCCCCAATATCACTTATAGAGCTCGTTTCCCTCAAATGCACAGGTTGTATGAGACCCGTGACTTCTCTCCTGGGCGTAGTTCAAACATCAATGCCAAATGAGCACTAGTTCTTCTCTACTAAGCCCTTTCTCTCACACGATCACGAGCTTGAGAAAAGGTGCATCACGACTTTGTGAGTCAGGTATTTATACACAATACACCCAGAATCTCGAGGTCTCTGAAACTCCGACAAGGGCCTAGTGTTCGGTAGCTCCTCCCTTATCCTCTTTCCATATGACCCCTTCTATGACCTAGGGCCAAAACTCCGAATGGGTATCGAGAGTTTGTGTATCGGGGATTCCCGATGTGAGTCACCTCTGTCCTTCTAAAGTCTGAACTTTTGATGGAATTGTATAGACAATCCAGATCTCCCCTCGATCCGATGGTCCAAATCTCATCACGGTTTCTCTTATCAGGGGTTTCTCGAAAACGATTTCCATCTCACTCTCGACTTCTAAAATGTCGATATTTCAGAGAACAAATAAATGACTTAGATCCTCTAAGATCTTATGGCTCCTATCAAATCACGAACTCGGGCTTCATGATTTCTTGGCATTCTACCCTTTGACTTCTCTGATGTGTGAGTGAGAGAAATGTTGATCGTTCCTCCTCTGATGTACTTTTAAGGACTTAATGTCAGTGCACTTTACCTTGATCAGATGACTACGATTTGCTTGCATTCAGACTGAACATATGAGATCCTTCCTCCTCTATGCTTTCTCTTCGTTTCTTGGACGGTGATCAGATAGTCTAGATTTTACCCTTGAGCTTATGCTTTCTTCAGAATTAGAAGATTTTCAAAAGGTTCAAAGTTCTCTAACCTTGTCCTTCCTATGAGTCATTTTATTGGATCTTGTTCATACTTACAAAGAGTTTTATTCCTCCTGAGCTTGGCTTCGTAAAGACATTGATCTCCTGCGCACTCCTTTCATTTTAGGGATTTCGATAACTCATATCTCCAAGGATTCTTCAAAGAGAAATTCCTCTCTCCCTCCTAGCATTATCCTTCTCTGGTTCTTGGAATTCTTGCAAAGTCCCTTCGACACTTAGTTCAATCTCGGATCTGTGCACTCCTTGCACCAGATGTTGCCACAAGGATTGGATTATTATGATCTACTATGCACACCTTGCACCAGTCTCTTTACAGTCCCTGCAAATGGAAATCTTTGTGTTATCTCTTCTGATCTTTGGAATCAAATTTTTTTTTGTCACGCACTCATTGCATTCTGTGTGCACACCTTACACCACCTCAATTGGAGAGAAACAATTGAAACTTATCCTATCATTCATAGTTCCATTCACTCATAAAAATAAAAAAAAGTAGAATTGCAAAAAATGTTCACACCATGCATTGCATGAATTTCCCTCTATTATATTCATAAGTGAAAATAGTTACAATTGTAATAAAAAAAACTGAAAACTGATAAATCTCCTACTAATTTGCAGCTTTGCAACTATGGAACCAACCAACTACTAACTAGCCTCATTTGGGCATACAAAACCTCTCTTTAGGAGAGGGCTCTTAGGGTTTCCCCTAGATACTTTCCTACTCTAAAAGTTAACGTAATGACTATCTAGACCAGTCACATTCCAGAGGCAAAGTGGAATCTCCCACTTCACTCATGATCTTTCAAGCATGCCTCAAAAGATTAATTTTGAGGCTGAGTTAAGGTAGACTTCAAAGTATCTGATGTAACTTCTAGCATTGGGATCCCATACAGATTCCTTGATGTTGATGGGTCTTGCTCCCTATGATTGACAACGAGGCTCCTACATCATAAATAAAAAAATAAATAACAATTTAATTGGTTAGTTCAATGAGTGAATTTTATTAGTCTTAATGAATTATAATTTGCACTTTGTTGTTTGGAGTTGATTCATCCTTTATTTATTTATATATAGTGAGATATCACGAGGTCTAAATAGACTTCTAGTGATTACTTTTTCTTTAAAACTGTAATATATAAAGTAAGAAAATTATTTATATATATATATATATATATATATATATATATATATATATATATATATATATATATATATATATATATATATATATATATATATATATATATA
>ML781314.1:716594-739914 GCA_009831015.1 Picea engelmannii | reverse complement strand
CCCAAATTGCATATTAGGAGATTGTGCCTCCTATCCTTACAACCTAGAATATATAATAAACTCTTGGACACATACATTCCATACATGGATTTGTTATATGAGCAAAGAATTATCCTTGCTAAGTCCACTCTCTTATCAATTTCCTTCTATATTAACAATTTAGGAAAATTGTTAGACACATGCCTATTTCATATGCACAAAGAATGATCCTCATTGAATGTTATATTTCACAAGTCTTACCCATTTTTCATCTTCCTTCTATTAAAACAACTTATCTCCTGCATAGATATATCTATCTTACATAGATATATCTATCTTAGAGAAAATAATTATCATTGTGGAGTTGATTTTCAATCCATTTCCTTGTACATTAACATATTTATTTCATATCCCTATTATCTACAATGAATGGTATAAATTAACTTTGATAACCTCGAGTGAGGGGAACAAATTAAAGTATTAGAAAAAGTTGTTAATGATGATATGGATCCTGGTTTGGATTTGAAACATTGACTAACAAAGAAGAATACCTAGGATTAATATCTAAAAACATTTCATCTTGAAATTTATAGTATTTTATATTTGATTTGTAAATTGTCAATGATATTTGACTATAACATTTTGTCCCAAGAAATCTTATAATATTCTACAATGTTTTACTATGCAATGTTTCATTATTGGTTGCAAATTTAAGATTATTAGTTTAGCATATAAATTATTGATATAAATTGCAATTGAAATTAAAGAGACAAGCAAATAACACTCCATTCACATAATGAACACAAGATATACCTTGTCAAAAACTAATTTGTAAAAATCACAAATACAAGGAGACACCTATGTTATTCTCTTTTCTTTTCAATCATAAAATGGAAATACAAAGAAAGGGAAACTCACTATGAAGTTCCCATGGACACTACATAAGTCTCATTGACACTATGGCCAATATGCCTACTACATGATATTCTATTTCTTATGTTATACTTCATCATCTGACTATCAACTCTCTATTCCCCCATGGAAAAATACTCGATACAATAAGAATGCAACTTTTTTTTAGGGGCCTAGTGTTTAACATAGCTTGATAGCCATATAGGATTAGGGTTAGGGTTTTGGAAACTCTATACTTGATCCAGATTTATGAGAGGAATGACATGAATAACAAACCCAATACAGTAACACATACATACAACAAACAACAACATATATCTAGTGAACAATAACTTCTATTGAATAAATGAAATACGTTGAAACTATAAAATTGTAGAACTGAAAACAACTTTGTGGTAGCTATCTCTGAGAAGAGATGTGGCTAATACATGCATACGTATGACCATCATGATTACAATGAAGCTCCAAAGGAATTTTTAACATTGCTGATGAATTTCAAAACCCTAGACATCGAAAAAGCTAACCCTAGGAGATGAAATGCCAAATGTTATGTGGGCCCCGATGGGTAAGTTGATACCTCAACTTCCCAAGGGCATATCTTTTCCATATGACCTTCGTTTTAGGCGCGTGATAGCCTATTGGGAAGGTATTTTTGAGAAATACACATTATTCCATCAAACTTTGACTTCGTCTACAATTTGATAGTGGAAATCCAAAAAAACACTATTTAGGGCCCTAAAATAGCCCTCGAAGTATAAAACGATGTGATGACATGAAAACATCCAAAATAATCCAATTGTTTTAGGTGGGTGGCCACCATTCTTGACCTAAAAGACATGTAAGGCCTTATACAACCCCAAAAGTTTAGAACCCACAATTACAAAGAATTTAAAAAGAATGTGTTGAACTAAAAACTTTCAATAGGAGCCAGTTAGAATAGGTGCGTGGTCACCAATATCCACCTAGATTACTCCTCCCCCCTTAGGAAGCAATGGAATCCATTACATTGAGTGTCCCGATCAAGTGAGGAAAATTCTTCTAAAATTTTCCCTAGATGAGCCACTTGCCTTGGTGGCGGAGCTTCCATGCTTTGACAAACCGATAAATTTGGATCCTATGATGGTGAGTGCCCTTGACTTGTGTTTCCACTATATAATAGGTGGATGCATTTTACATGTAGTCAGGGTTGATCTATGTTGGTGTTAACTATTCTTTGATCTTTGAGGTGTTTAATAATGGTGGAAAATATGGTCGAAGGAGGTCCACATTGAGCACTGGGTGGAAGCCAAGTAAGGGTGGAGTGTTGAGCTCAAAATAATGTATACCCATGTCCTTGGTGGTAATGTAAGGCCCATATTGAAGTGGGAAGAGATTTCAATGGGACTATGTAAGGCACTCTTTCTGCAAATGTAACCATACATTTTCTCTCACCTGAAACTGGTGTGGTACCCAGTGTCGATCATGGAGTCGCTTGTACTTAGAAATGGATTTTTGAAAAATGTCATGGACCTATTGGCAAATGTGCTAAATCCGCTCAAGGAATCTGGTGGCTTTGTTAGCCTCAGACTGAACATGGGAAGAATATGTCTCTGTTTTAACAAGAGGTAGTGCAACATCAATGGAACCCATGGGTTGGAATCCTAGCCCCACCTGAAAGGCACTATGGTCAGTAGATATATGGAGAGACATGTTTTAGTTGTGATGAACATAGCAAAGACTCTCATCCCATGCACATGGATTCTTAGAGTTATACATGCGTAAGATGTTCACAATCATCCGATTGATGACCTATGATTGGCCATCCGTTTGAGGGTGGAAGGAAGTGGATTTAGAGATCTTGGTGTCCAACAGTGATCAGAAACATAACCAAAATGTGTTGAGGAACCTGTTGTCCCGATTAGAGATGATGGTTTGTGGTATCCCAAAATGGACCCACACTTGTTCGAAGAAGAGCTTGGTAGTATCTTTCTCTATGATGCTCTTCTTGTAGGTTGTGAGAATGGCCATATTAAAAAACTAATCAAATACCACAAATACACAATCATTTCCTTGTTTGGTTGATGAAAGTCCATACATGTAATCCATCAAGATGGATTTCCAAGACCTCTCAGGAGTAGGAGGAGGGGTATATAATCCTTGATTCTTGATGGTTGGCTTGGAAATGGAACATGCAGTGCAAGATTTGATATACTTGTTGACGTCCTATCGAAGTTTTGGCCAATAAAAATGTTTATGTAGAATGACCACAACTTTCTCCATGCCAAAATGTCCTGCCATTCAACTGTAGTCAACCTCCCAAATCAGATTTGCATGGTCACTTGCAGGAACATAGAGATGGACCTGATGGAATAAAAAAATTTCCTGAATGTGAAAATCGGTGCCATTCGTGCCTATACCTAAGAGATGAAAGGTGGTCGCGATGTCTGAATCTTACTCATAGAGTTTGGGCTACTCAGATTCATCATTCCCACAGGAATAGAGCATGGTGGTGAGTGTAGCCATGAGAGGTCGACTGAGGTAGTCAATGACACAATTTTTACTTCCTGTCGTATACTTGATGTTGACATGGGATTGTTGCAGGTAGGTGGACCACTTCTGATGGAGTTCATTCTGCAACTTCCCCTATGTCTGTATGAACTGCATAGGCTTGTGATCAGTGTGGATGATTATCTACCTTCCCAGAATGTAATGTTTCCATTGACTACATGACCATGTTGAGTGAGAACCATGCCTACAACATAGTCAGATGCATCTGTCTCAATCTCAAATGATTGTTTCATATTGGGTAAGGAGAGTACTCGAGTTGAGGACAAGCGATGCTTTAAATCATCAAATGCTCATTGTTTTCTATCCCCCTACACTAACTTTTCCCTACCACCACCCTTGGTCACTTGGATGAGCACCCATGAAATATGGGAGAATCCCAACATGAAGCGTCGCTAGAGGTTGGAAAGTCCAAAGAAGATCTGAAGCTCGGTTAGTGTGGTCGGGGCTAGCGAGTCACAGATCACTTAGATCTTAGCTGGATCAAAATGTATTCCATTCTCATGAACAATGTAGCCCAAGTATTGGACCTTGTTCATGCCAAAGGAGAATTTTTACAAGTTGGAGAATTTTTTCCTTGTGGTAGCGAGAATGTAGATCAATCTTGTTGAAGAACTTTCCCCCCTTATGTTGTTAAAGAAGGTCATCAATTCTAGGAATTGGATAAATGTTCTTGACTGTGATTTTTTTTAATTCTTTGTAATCAATGCAAATTCTTCAGGTCTAGTCTTTCTTCTACACCAGTACAATTAGGCTTCGACAAGGGGAGGATTTGGGTGTGATGTGCCCCTTTTGAAGCATCTCTTCGATATGATGCTTGATTTCATCATTTTCCATCAACAAGTGATGATATCCTAGTCCATTAGGAAGAGGTGCACATGAGGTTAGATCAATTGGATGCTTTACTTAGCAGTGAATCAATACCCCAATGGGTGAGGAGAAGATGTCTGTGTACTCTTCCCTGATCTCGTCCACTTGCTTCTACTACAAAGAGAGGCTCTGTGTTGAGGCCATAGATGTGGCAACAAAATTCTACTTACTGTGAGCATGGATCTCAAATAAGAATAAATTCTTGGTATGTGAAATGACCTTACCATATTTCTTATCAGATATTAAAGAAATAGGAGTAGGTTGCACTATCTCTAGTATCATGTAAAATTTTCTACCCAAATTAATAATAACAGTGCGGGGTCTAGACTCATACACAACATGTAGCTTCCAAGAATATGGTTGTCCTAAAAGAATATCAAAAACTTCGAGGGGAGAAATACCACAAAATACCTCGTCTTTGAAAGGCTTTATGTCATAGGGCAGATGACACTATTCGATGACATGGATATATCTTCCTTGTTGAATCTAGTCAATGGTGTAGGGATCCGGGTGTGGTGTCATCGGAAGGTCCAACAGATTGAAAAACTATATTGATATTAGGTTCTTCTTACTTCCACTATCGAAAATTAAATAAAGTAGAGCCCCCTTTACCCACATATGTGAGTCAAAGAGGTGTTCCTCTTCCTTTCATTCTTTTGGTTCTCTTGGCTGGACTTTGGTGGTAGTGACAGTGGAAGTGGTTTTAACATCAATAATTTGCTTCCCTCCTTATGTATTTGATTGATATTCTAAATATTCCTTTCACTTGGAAGATTTCATATCAGCTATGAGTGACTACCTAGAGAGACATTCTTTGGTGTTGTGCCAAGAGATATTATGGTATTCACACAATTTTCCTGTGTCCTTCGTCTTCTCATTACCCTTCTTCTGTTGCAACTTGGACTGGTTTTCTTGAGAATGGCCATATTTGCTCTGTCCCTTGTTTTGTGGGTTGGGGCCACCTTTTCTGTGCTTCTACTGTGAGGAATTTTTAGATCCACAATATTGCCTCTTCTTATTAAACTTATGCTCAATCTTGACAACATATCTATAAGTCGTACCCAATGTTGTGATGTATAGAAACTCCATTTTTGTTTGAATGTATCTATGTATACATCCATGATATTTGAGCACCGGATGTCACTTAGAGTCTTTGATACCCAATTTTGTGCATAGGGTATGGAAAATATCGATGAAATATTGTACTCTCTAGTACCTTTCCTGAAGTAGGGTGGTCCATATTCTGTATTGGTCCTCGTAACTTCCAATAGGGTAGTATTGTTCTTTAATGGAATCTCAAAAGGAATCCCATGTGGGAGAAAGCACAAATATTGTAGATTCCTTTATGGAACTTTTCTCATAGTAACTATCCCAATAGTCCTTAACATAGGTGACGACCTTCAAGAGTGAAAAATTAATCTTTTTCCTATTAGAAAAATTGTGGACCAAAAAAATACCCTTCGAGCAGATTCAACCATTTATCTATAGCATCCACATCTATGGGTTCTTCAAATAATGGAATATCAAAATTTAGACATGTACCTTGAAGGGGTTTGCATGTCCACTTGATGAAGATACATCTCCTGTGGGTAGTCGTCCAACGATCTATGCAAAATTGTCCATCATTTCCATGGCAACTATAAGAGGATATACTAATCGATATTGACATGGCACACCTAGAGTAGGCTTACCGTAAGGAAAAATTATACACAATACCACCAGATCAGTTGCGTAAGGTGCACAAAGTTTTTCTCAACTCCTCAACAGGGGGTTCATCCATAGATAATGTGAACCTTGGCATCCAAAAATGAACATAAAAGGATCCATGAAAAATAACAAAAGAACAAAAGAAAAGGGGTAGAAAATTGAAACACCAACTCATTCAGGATGTCGGGAACTTCCTTGTCAATTCAGGTCAGATAAATCTGATCTCAGACAACTTTCGTCCTCTCCAACCCCCATCCTCCTAATGAAGATACAAACCTGGAATATAAGAAGCCTGAATTCCAAAAATAAACAAGCTATACTAAGAGAAAGAATCAAGAAGAATCATCCATACATTCTCATTTTGCAAGAAACAAAATGCACAGGAAAGGAGGCTACCTCCACTCTTCAAAAATATTGGAAACATTCAAACCACGTAGAAATCGATGCCAAAGGAGAAGTTTGAGGTTTGTCTATAATGTGGAATCCATCCACAGTTCTGTTGGGCGACTTCTGCACCTCCAAATGAACCATCACTGCCTCCTTCCAACTCATTGGATTGAACAAAACCGGTTACATAAAAAATGCTTACGGCCCTTCCACACCTGGTGAAAAGGACTCCTTCATAAAACACTTGGATTGGTTAGGTGATTAGATCAACCTTCACATATGGATTCTAGGGGGGAATTCAACATAATCACAGGGCTAGAGGAGAAAAATGGAGGTACGCGCAGTTTATGGAAAGACGATGACCAGTTTAACAACTTCATTAGTCTAATAAATCTCATTGATGTTAGTACAGACAATGGACTGTACACTTGGACTAATAGGAACTTAGGGGACCAACAAGTGTTCAACAGACTAGACCTCTTCCTTCTGTCGGAAGCTATAATGATGGACGGTATAGCTTGGAATGATACAATCATCAACTCCTTGGGCCTGGATCATTGACCGATCCTCCTCGCCATTAACCTCATGGGCACTCCTGGTAGAAATCCCTTTCACTTCGAGAAATTTTGGTTGACACACCCCGACTTCCAAGCAAACATCAAAATGTGGTGGGAAGAAGCATCCATACCCATAAGGACCCCCATGCACATATTTCAACAGAGGCTAAAGAAACTCAAACAACATCTAAGAGTTTGGAATAAGGCTACTTTCAGTAACATCTTTCAAGCCCACGAGAACCTCCAACAACAAATTCAATGCCTCCAACAGCAGATACGACAACATAGCCTCACAGACACCCTAAAACATCACGAAAAGAAACTAAACAATCAATTAGCTGAAAGCAGAGCGCAGGAGGAAATCCTCTAGAGACAAAAATCGCGCATACAATGGATAAAATAGGGGGAAAGAAACACCAAATTCTTCCTCAGATCCATGGTCTAGCAACGTCAAACGAATCGCATCACCCACCTCATTTCAGACCAGGGAACATAAATTCAACAACACTCTGACATTGAAAAGGAAATACTCTCCTACTATAAAAAACCCCTCTCTGAACCTCCTGTAGGTTGATCTCATGCAACAGACACCATCCTCAAGAACATCCCCAAGGAGGTAACCAAGGAGAAAAATAAGGTGCTCATGAGACCAATAACTCAGGAAGAGGTTGATCAATCCCTACGGGATACACCTATAGGAAAAGCGCCAGGACCGGATGGGTTCACCCTAGATTTCTTCCACCATTGTTGGAGCGTCATCCATGACGATGTTTGGGAAATAATAAAGGACTCAATAAAATCAGGTCAAGTCCAGCAGGCCCTCAACACCACCTTTCTCACACTCATTCCCAAAGAAAATCACACCACCTCCCCAGCACACTTCTGAACAAATTTCTCTCTCCAATGTCATCTACAAGCTCCTAACAAAGATTATTGCCACCCTCCTCAAGCCCATCCTACCCTTTATCATCACATCATAATAGACCGACGATGTGGAAGGTAGACAAATTCTGCACAGTATCATTTTGGCTCACGAAGTGATACACTCACTCCACTCGACGAAGACTCGAGGTATTCTTCTAAAACTAGATCTTTCAAAAGCTCTAGATAAAATAAGCTAGGAGTACTTGAAAACCATTCTCCTAGCCTTCGGCTTTGACCCCACATGGGTCTCTTGGATAGTCAACCTCACTACTTGTACTCTGTTTTCCATTCTAATCAATGGCATTCCATGCAGCCCCTTCTCGCCTACCAGAGGCATAAGAAAAGGGGACCCCCTGTCCCCCTTCCTCTTCATAATCCTAGTGGAGAGACACAGCAGAACCCTTAAGGCTGCCATTTAATACTGCTCCCTTTCCGGCATCACCCTCCATGGTATATCGCCGCCTATTTCCCATAGTCAATTTGTATATGACTCTCTCCTAATGGGAGTACCTACAGTGTGAGAAGACCTCCTCATCAAGTCCATCATCAACCTCTTTTGTGAAGCCTCAGGAATGGACATGAACCCTTCCAAATCATAGATCTTATTTTTCAACACGCCTGTTGAGTTCCATAACCACCTCATGCTCCTTCTCAAATTCACCCGCAACACCTTACCCTCCGAATATCTAAGAATCCCCCTCATAGATAATTCGTTAAAAAATCTTGCTTGGGATTCTCTACTCTCCAAATTTCACAAAAAACTCTCTTTGTGGACCTTCCACTCCCTCAATCTGGATGGACACCTCATCCTTGTCAAGTTTTTCCTACAAGCTCCGTCGGTCTATGCCTTCTGTACTCTAGCAGCTCCGAATTTCATCGTCACCACTTTAAGAATTATCCAAAGGTGATTTCTATGGCAAGGCACCAAGGAAGAAAGAAAAATAGCCCTTGTGAGTTGGAAAAAGTTCTGCAAACCAAAGAAAGAAAAGGGATTGGGCCTCAGAGACCTGACCATCCTTAATAATGTCCTCAGCGCAAAAATTTGGTGGATATGGTTAAAGCAACTGCAAGACCTTTAGGAATGCTTGTGGAGGAAAAAATACACCCCCACAACCCAGAAAAAATAACTCATTAGATAGAATGGACAACATCCGGGCTCTCATATAGAACATAGCTAGAAGCAACATGGGTCTCATTGCAGAACACTCTTTCTGGGAGATACAAAATTGTACCTCAACCCTCTTCTGGGGTGAATCTTGGAAACAACTCCCCGCCCTACACAAAGACCAAGAGTTGAGTGTCTTCCTCTCCCATACCACAAAATCAAGTCTCATCAAAGTAGAAGACTACAAGCACCCTACAAGAAATCGAGACATCTGGTGCAATTGGAAAAACACCCACGAGGCCCTAGACATTCCCAGCGAAATCAACATCCAACCTTTATTGGATGATTTGGATACAAGGAAAATACTAAACCAACAAGGCAACGACATTCTCATATGGGGGCATACCTCCATAGGCACCTTCAACATTCAAGAGGCATATAGGCTCAAAGATGAGCATGGCTCTCTACCAACAGAGACAATATGGAGCAAGATATGGGAAACAAACTCATGGCCAAAAATCAATACCTTTATTTGTCTAAATGCACACAGTAGCATCCTCACTTGAGATAATTTAAGAAAAAGGGGATTTATAGGGCCTTCTTGGTGCCAACTTTGTGGTTTATAGGAGGAAACACAAAACCATCTCCTAAATCTCTTCTCCTATAGCTCAAATATCTGGGACTACAGTGCTATCCTCATGCGCACCATGGACAGAAAGCATGTAGGCATTCAAGAAATCTTAGAAGCTTGGCGCACCTTGATCTTCCACTCCCCTATCCTCAACAAAATATGGTAGTTTCTACTAGGCTTCATCCTCTATCAAATCTGGAAAGAAAGAAATCAACAAATATTCAAATCCAAGACTAAACCTCAGCAGCTGGTATGGGAAATTATTCACTCCAACATCAAAGAAACAATTTCCCTCCATCCCTATAAAGATTAAGACTGGAACTGTCTCGAAAACAAATGCATCATCCTTCATCATTGGCAACTTCAACCACATTCCATGTCCATCGACTCTGGAAACAAGACACATCGTGAGACAAGTCACACAATGTGGAAGGCGCTAGAAACAGAATACCACAAGATGAATTTTGATGGGGCCTCAAAAGGGAATCTAGGCCCAGCAGGCTACGGAGCAGTCATTCGCAACAACAAAGGGGAAATTCTACATATTGTAGAGGGAAGTATTGGGCACAACACTAACAATATTGTGGAAATTTGAAGTCTCCTCAGAGGTCTACAAGAATCCAAAGACCAAGAAATCTTCCCAATCATTGTGAAGGGAGATTCACAAATTCTCATTCATCTCCTTAGCCGTCTCCTTAATGGGCTCCTAAGAATAAAATCCCTTTTACAGCCCAACTGGGTAATCCTGCCATCCCACATCAAAAGGACAACAAACCAAGTGGTCAACTTGTTGGCAAATTATGCATTTGATTTGACTGTGACTGAAGGGGAATTCTCATGCACCCCAACCTCCACCAACTCACACCCCTCGGTAATAGCTTGCAGATCCATTGCAAGAACCAGATATCATCCGCTGAATGGGGTGGTACTAGGCATTTTATGCGCACATGACACAGAGAGGCCAACCGACCAACTAGTTAGCCAGTTGGTGCTTCCATGTACAAGCACTCCCAGCATGTCCCATCCCCCTCCTGACACATAACCCCGCAATTTAAGTTCCCATGCCGCCACCATGCCGAACCTTCAAGCTAGGAGCCCATCGCATGAGTTGGATAACTTAGAGGGAGAGATTGCACATGGAGAGACGGATGTCACCTTAGTGGTCACTTCCCTATCCTAGAACAGGAGCCCTCATAGCCGAACTCAGGGAAATTTTTACTCTAACATCTCTCGATGCCTTCCCTCCTCCTCATAGATTTCTGTTGATCTTCAATCTCTGCATATCCACCCTCCTAGCCTTGACAACCCTTATTCCATGCCTAAGAGGCAAGTCTAAAAGAGGAGAATCCTGGTAAACAACCAATGGCAGGAAAATGCCAAATTCGACTAACCTCTCGGACACGGAAATACCTGGCACTGATATCCCTCTCGTTGTTGATTCTCTTCCTGTCCTGCCTCCTATTTAGGATCTTGATCCACCAGAGACGCATCTTGAAGCCACTCAAGAACTTTCCCCTCCATCAAATGAGTATGGTTGTCGGGTTGAATGGTTCTACGCCTTCAGGAACTCCCCGAGATACGCACCACCCACACCCTCTCCTCTTCCACCGCGATGACCACATCCCGCCACTACCCTATCATGCCACCTTTCTGAATCCACCTCTGCCAATTCAACAGATTTCCCAATTTGTCCCCCTTTCCATAACCATGTTAACCATGAAGAGATCACTCAGGTTTTGAGAGATTTGGCCAAAGGACAGCAGGACATCGAAATGATCCTCAGGGATTTACAAATGCAGGATGGAGAACAAAGAAGCAGGGTGGACAAGTTGCTACTCTTCCTCCAAGACCTCAGGCAGGCATTCATTGAACTAAACAAGGGCAAGCTAAAGAATACCCAAGTCTTCGCAGGCCCATCCTATGATCTAGGTCTCTAAAAAAGTTCTCTTTTTTCTAGTCTTTTACTCT
Organism: Picea engelmannii; assembly: GCA_009831015.1. Lineage (NCBI taxonomy): Eukaryota > Viridiplantae > Streptophyta > Pinopsida > Pinales > Pinaceae > Picea > Picea engelmannii. Next base: position 728,330 of record ML781314.1, on the reverse strand, counting down.
ATGTTTTTTCAGTTCGTTAGGAAACTGTATAGACAATCATCTCTACTTACACAGTCATCTCTTCTTAGACAGTCAACTCTTCATAGATTAAAACTCATACAACCCCGAGCCCTGTGCGACATAGTAGGTTTTCTCAGTACGATCACTTCTGTTCATTTTTGGACAAGTGTCATCATTTTTCGGACAAGTGTCATTAAATTTTTGAGCCAGGGCCAATAGTGGTTTCCTAGCCGGGCACTGTTGACACCTAGAACAGATAGATTGTAAATTTTCAGAAGGCTCTAATATACTTACTAACTTACAAAAAACAAATAATCAAATACTACAAATAAAATGGATTGATGTTACATAATTTATAAAGTCAGATAAATAAATAATCAATATGCATTTATAACACAATAAAACAAGTAATATGTACATACAATAAATGAAAATCCAAGGAATAGAATAGATGATAGAGTTGGAAGCATGAACCTTTGTTTTTATTGATCCATGGTTGTGGTTATATATAAATTTTCATGACCAAAATATATTACAAGCCAGAAAATATAAGAAGTTGGTTGGTCCTAGCTGACCGGTTTGGTTTTATGTAACAAAGTATCTAGATATGCTTTGAGACATGGAAACATAATTTTGCAATATGTTTGATGTATATTTCATGATTCAGGTACAAGACAAATTGTATCATGGTCAGATCAGTTTGTATATAAGATAAAGAGGTTGTATTGTGATATGGTCACATTTCACTATATATGGTCAATAAGTGCATTTTGTACATGTTTTATCTTAACCAAAAGAAATCGGAGATTGTAATTGCACATGTATTTTTCCAATTCTTTTGTTATAGCACTATTTTATAGCATGTCAAGATTGAAGTCTTCTAGAATGATAATGGTTTGGTTTACATGTAAATGGTGTAATTCATTTGAAAAAACATTCATTATGTTAGCAATGTTGCACGCAGAGCGACATAGAGAACGAATATTGCAACATGAAATCCACAAAAAACTAGTCTTGCTAGCACCATCTCAACATCTTTTTCTTCTACAAGAACATTTTTCAAAGACATGTAGGTATGGTTTAGAGTTTGGAGAAAAACATTGGAGAAAAATTTAAGAGTAGGAGGAAAAGATATGCCAATTTTGTGCAATTTTGTTGCAACTTAACCATCGTTGTACCATACCTAGCCCTTCTACAACCACCTGCAATTTTCTTCTACAAGAACATCCTACAAATACAACAAGTTTGACATTGTATTTTTCATGCGAAAGACACAGGTTTGATTCTCGTATGGGATATGTACATACTCTTTCCTGGGAAAGTTCGAAATATCATCGACGACAAGGTGCGAACACTGAAGAATTCCGTATTCAATTGAGGCGTTATATTTCCTCTTCGTCACATATGACAAAGGACTGAGATTTGTAATGCTAGAAAAACTGACAGTCAGATTTGTGAAGACGACATTCACATGCACATGGTGCAGAGCCTGGGGAAAAAATCAAAGGAAGATTTAAGACAAGGAGAAAAATATATGCCAGCCTCTATGGAAAGTCTACATGATAAGAACGATGAATACATACTTAAACATTCTTACTTGAAAAATGAAAACAACGAACAATAAACAACGAATACGAATGGAATTATTGTATTGAAACTTACTTGTCAATGATGAACGATAGAACCACATTCCCAATTGTGGGTGTAGGACATCAACCCTGCAAAGTGCAAACAACATCTCCAATTGTCGGTGTAGGACCCCAACCTTGCAAAGTCGAAGAAAACAAAAATAAGAAACAAGCAACAAATGAGTGAGGAAGCGTGAATAGGTCCAATTGCAGGAGCAAGACCTCAACCCTGCAAAATTGAACCAAATAAAAACAAGCAGCAACCAACGAACCAGTGAACAAGTAACAACCAAACCAGTGAACGAGTAAAAAATATATGTATCTTCAATGATGACTAAATTTCATTCCAGGCATAGAAGAAATATGAAACATATCATGACCATGCGAGTGGAAATACTCAAACATTTTTACTTGCAAACTGTAAATAGTAAACAACAAAGAACAAATACGAATGAAACTATGGTATTAAAACTTACCTGTCAATGATGAACGAAAAAACACAGGTTAAATTGTGAGTGCAAGACTTGAACCGTGCAAAGTGAAAAAACAACTCCAATTGCAGGTGCAAGACTCCAACCTTGCAAAGTTGAAGCAAAGAAAAGAAAGCACCAAGCACCAACATGTCCAAGTGCAGGTGCAAGACCTCAACCTTACAAAGTTGAAGCAAACAACAATAAGCAACAACCGACGAACTAACGAACCAATGAACAAGCAACAACCAATGAACCAATAAACAATATATGTATCTTCAATTATGAGTAAATTGCATTCTAATCATCGAAGAAGTATGAAACATATGATGGCTATGCGAATGGCAGTGGACAACAATATTGTCCAAATTCACTCCAACATTTTATGGAAAATTTTGAGTAAAAATGTACTGTGATGGACCTATTTAAGTAAACATTTAAGGTTGTCAGGCTTGTTTAAGGGCCTCGCGCTATGTAAAAATTTAAGCTGTCAGGTCTATTCAAGTGCCTCAAAAAGAGTGTCAATGCTCAAAACTTTCACTATCTAAACATTTTAATAAAAATAAAAATAATAAAAACATTAAAAAAGAGTGTTGATGCTCAAAACTTTGGGTATGTAAACATTTCAATACAAATAAAAAAATTATAAAAAGAGCATAGATGCTAAAAACTTTGGATATCTAAACATTTAAAACATTGGGAATAGTGAAGGTGGCAATAAGACTTCTAATCTATTCTCCAATGAGATGATGACATATAAGGTTTTTTTTATTATATAAAAAATAATGTTTTTAGTTCTTTAGTTCGAACAATAAAGATGAAGCGAACATTTATAGTCAAAACACATATCAATATGAAGTCAACAAATTATCCATTGCTATAGTCCCCCTACCATTGCTATAGTCCCCTACCATTGCTATAGTCCCCCTATAGCCTTCTACACTAACTAATAATAAACCATAAACAATATGATATAAGGTTAAGAAAATAAATTTAATTTTAACATTTATAACACAATAAAACAATAAACCATAAACAATATCAAATATTGTTAACAAAATAAATTTATTTTTAATTTTACTTAGTGAAAAGGATTTCACTTTAAATCAGAATTGGATTTTCTAATTTATAGAATTCTTATGGAGTGCCCCCAGACACATATATATATAAAATAAACACTTCCTTACATTGGCAAGGTGAACAGTGGGGTGTGAACGTACAATACTTTGTAAAGATTTGCACGACAGTTTTTAAATTCTTCTTTGTAACCTAACCATCTTAACCTCTATTTAAACTTGAATCATAAACCAATTAAAACCTAACCAAAAACCTAATAAAACGTAATAAAATTGAAATGCATAAAGATTTTCTATATACGTTTCATCTCTATCAGAATCTTATGAAAAAATAAAATAAAATGTCTCAACTTTTTCACATACTGGTCTAAATGGTATTTTCCTTTCAGCAAAAGATGCAGTATCGTGCAAGGCACAAAAGGTTACAACTTTTTTAAAAATATAATCTAATTCACGAAGGTCAAGTCAAAAACTGGAGTATCATGCCAACACCATAATCTAATCGAACCCTAATTTCCAAGGTTGCCCCATAAACAAAATTGGGCGGGACTGGAACTTACTACGTGTTGCTAATCTGATTTTGAAAATTCTATCAAGAAATGAAGATTATGTACTTCTTGGAAGGATGGAAAGCAGGTCCTAGCTTGCACACCTCCTCTGCCAGGGTTAACGATAAAGTTAGACTGTGTTTCCTCAGTTGATTTCCAACCGTCCTGGCCGAAGTGGAAAGCAGCCATTCCCATTTCCCTGTCGATTTATTGAACAGTAGAAAGTTATTAAAGTCGCTTCTCATACACCCTCTCTCCATGCACATAGGAAAGCAAGTTGAACATTCGTCCGCCGCGGCTGCCACGGCCTCCAACTGGTAGTTATTAACTGCCACGTTTTCGAAAAAGATGGATTGCAGGTCTCCCAAAGAAGAATACGGTTGATCGTGAGGACTGATCATGTTGTTTCTATTGGAGATTGAACATGGTAGTTCGGATTTCTTACCATTTGCATACTGAGAAATATTGATATTTCGTGAAACTTCTCCTAAGCTGCTACGTTCGACGAGCTGAGCATGGCTAACATCAAGTTGTTGCCTAGAAATTTCATTCTGCAATGGAAGAAATTATATCAGACTTCTCACACATTAATACTTTTAACATCAATATTAAAATTCATACATTAATTTTTTTCCCTTAGAAAAAAATGCTGGATAATGGCTCTTTACAAACCTCTTGCTGGAGGGCTCGAATATCGGAAGAGAAACCGTGAACAGGATCGAGGATCTGAGCCTGTGTCTCATGTAATATACTAGCTACCGCGTCATGTCGTCTATCCACTGGAAGCTGCAGAAAATTTTTATTAAATCGGCTATGTCCGAAGACCTTACGTATGGCACTAAATTGATCCAGACCTATTTTGTCGCTGCTGAAATAAGGCGCAAATAAACAATCCTCCATACACTCTCTCCGCAGAGCTCTACATGCTCCACAAGCCAGTCCTCCACCCACCATACTTTTCGGTTTGTGCGTTTGCTCCGGAATTCAATAGCCCTTACCACTCCCTTGCTTCTCTTCTACCCTGTAGAGAAATATAAAGGCGCCCTATAGAGCACCAATTGCTTTTCTTAGGGTTTTAGGAGGGGGAGTGGATCCAAACTTAATTTGAAAGTAATTTGAAATTTTTAAGGCGGCAATGGTTATGGTCCCTTTCGAGGGCAGGGCTTTCTGTGGGATTTTATGACATGGGGTGTACATGGGCTTCACCCAATGTAAACAAAATCTCATTATTTTGGGCGACATTAAATAATAAAAACACATTAATTAATGTTTCCATGATTTAAATTTTGGTTTTCAAATATTTTTCTTAGCAATATTAAATAATAAAAACTCATTAATTCATCTAATCATTAATTTATTTAATCATCATTTAAATTCGGTTTTTTTTTTTTAAATCATTAATTCATCTTCCCATGATTTAATTAGAAAGAAGCTATAGACCATAGACCATAACATATGGATTTATATACATGATTCTCACATTAAACAAATCCTCTTAAATTTTGTAACCCTAAATACATATTATGGGATCGTGCCTCCTATGATAATAACTTTGAATAAACTTTTGCACATATATTTTCTTATAAGAGGAAAGAATTATCTTGGTTAAGTTAGAGGGTCGGTCAATCATCTGCACTCATGCCTGTCAGACAGATAAATGAGGACACAAAAACATCACATTCCTTATGTTTGTTAATGAATTGTTTCAGAAACCAAAGGCCTCCGGAGAGAGAAATACAACATGAGATGTTGTTGTAGCAATATGCGAAACTTGCCAACATCTGCATGTACGACATTCTATTGCGGGGAGTGGGTAAATAAAGAAAAAAGTACAAGAGCTATTGGACTAGGGTGTAATTCAGCCAGAACACCGGCCTATTGTGCTGGGACCCAAAAGTTCTCACCCATTTTCTTAATTTATAACATACACCTTTAGAGAAACATAATTTGTAAGATAAATGAGAGACATGCATATTTCGTATGAGAAAAGAATGATCCTTATTGAGTGGGAATTTTTATCCATTTCATCCATTTTTTTTATCAATTTCACCAAGTTTCCTCTTTGGGATAAACTCTTACACAAACTTCAACAAATAATTTTCATGGTTGAATTGGTCTTTTCATTTATTTTCCTTCTATGAAAACAATTTTGGAATTAGATAATTATCATGGTTGACATATTTTCTCAACAAATAATTATTCTTATTGAATTGCTCTTTTTCTTTATTTTCCTTCTATAAAAACAATTTTGGGATTAAATGATTGTCATGGTTGACATGTTTTTTTATGGTAATATAGTAAATTTATCTTCTAGGATTATCATTTACTTTTATTAAAATTGAAAATATTTTAAAATAAATAATATATAATTTAACGGAATAAAGTAAGTATTATAAATTTGAATACTAAGGTGAACATATTAGTATTAGAAAACATTGTTAATAATAATATGGATAATAGTTTATATTTGATTTGTAAAGTGTCATGGATATTTCATTATAACATATAGTCACAACAAATCTTATACTATTTTATTATGCAAGGCTTTACTCTTAATTGAAAATTTAAGATTGGTAGTTCAACGTAGATTTTTTTTTTTTGTAAATAAAAGAGGATCATTGTATTAATAATGTATGTAAGCCATACATTGCCAAGTGTGTTTGGCCACAGAAGGAAAAATAGAACATGTGTCCCTTAGATTCTCCAAGTTTGACATATCATCATATGAACTAAAACTCTTTGAACAAAACCGACTTAACAAAACTATACATCCTAGCTGCGTGAACAAAACTGTATGGATAGTATTCAAGTGGCCTCTAGGAACAACTATGAACAAAACTGTATGCAAAGTGTATGAGTGACCTTTATGTCCATCTAGTATGCTACTAGAGTAAACTAAAAATTTAAGCCTGCAACTAGATTGAACAAAGAATAGTAACTTGGATATTTTACTCATTGACGAGCCTGGTTTTCTATTTATGTTGTAGACAAGGGTGAACCACTGACCACATGTTGGGTATCGAGTCCACGTAGGATGTTCTCTAGTGCACTGAGAAAAATGTCCATTCTTTGGCTGAGGATGCGCTAAGAGTCGAGTTAGAGTCAAGTCAACATCCATCACAGTCGTGGTACGCCTGGTTTGGCTTGCTCGAGTGACCATTAACCTGGCATGGTTGTATAGGCACTCTACCATTACTTTGGCCTAGCAGAAGGGGTTAATAACTCCCATGGTCGCTTGGTTCCATGTGTTTGTTGACATTGGCTAGGTGGCACCCCATATGAGGCAAGGCATTCTTGTTGGGCTAGCTCCATGAATTGGATCCAGAGAGATGAACTTGGGGACTACCTTTGTATCAATGAAAATGACCTCTTGCGTGGAGTCAAATCCTGCATTGGCAAGTCTATCTACCACTGTATTTGTGCTTCGCCTTATGTGAGAGGTGGTGAGAGTTAGAGAGGGCCTCAGAAGTTCCTTGAGACTATTTAGGGGGCCGAGAAGACGCCAACTAGGGGTTATCTTTTCTGGATATTTTCCATTTATGATTTTGGTAGCTAGATCGATGATGAATTTCGAGTCTCCTTGAATGATTAAGAGAGCGATATTGTGGTCAAGATCCATTTGTTATCCGGAATCGGATCCAGAAGCCTGAGAGGGGTTAAAAATGCTCAAAAATGAAATTGCTCGAAATGCGACGAAACTAGGGCCATTGCGTCCATCTGGTCTTCCTGATTTCGGTGGTATATTTACTTTGTCAAACGGGCTCCATATGAGCAAGATATCGCATTCTATCCGAAAAGGCAAACAAGAAAAAAAAAGGGGATGACTGTACAGTCCGTACAGTGCCACGTGGCATGTTGATTGTACAGGTCATATGGCTATACAACTCACGTGGCAACCCTGGGAGGCAACACGTGGCCACTCTAGGAGTTGACACGTGGCATGCTAATTTGGCATACGAGTAAACAATTGGGCCAATCCATGGGTGACACGTGTCACCACTATAAGGGTGACACGTGGCACGAATGACGTTAGCACGTACAGTGGAAGACGCACGATAGGATGACAGGGCAGTACAACTTTGACAGGTGGCAGGGACGTACACCATTCAACAACTGACACATGGCAGCTTGTGGTTGGTTGTTGAGGTGCCACGTGGCCCAGTCGTGGGCTGCCACGTTTCACCCTGTGGTTGGTTCCTGGTTTTTTTCAAAATTTGTTTGGTTTTACCGTTGGTCGAACCCCTGACCTCACCTCCGGGGAATGGACTGGCAAGACCGGGCTAACCACCTGGGTGCCTGTTGGTGCTTATACCATAAAGTCATAGTCGGTAGGGGAAAGGGTTGGGGCTTAGCCCCAACCCATGGTTCAATATATAAAACGCGACCACATATGTTCGGAGCACGGGTACCAACACATAACCACCGACGTGGTTTCGACGAGAGTTTGGGATAGGGCCTGGCCCTTGGTCCCCAGGCAGGTCATATGACCCGGAGCTGATTCAACGAGAGCGCTGGGGGGGATACAACTACCAGCCCGTGGCCTTATGCCTACATGCCACAACTAGGAGCCAGCAGGGAGAGAGGGCCAACGCATGGGTGCGTGGCCATATGGATGGCCCATATGACCGCGAAAAGGGGGTGCGCGTCCAGGCCACAGGGGGCTTATCCCCAAATTTAAACAAAAGTGGGTTTTTGGTTAAGTTTTTAGATTTTTATTAATATTATGCCCGATATTAGTTGATTTTCTTCATTTTTGGGAGATATTGTGCATTTTTGGAGCTTAAATTTTTGGAGGAAGTTGGAGATGAGAAAGATGAGCAACCAACTTCAAATATATATAAATCAGGCCTGTTTGAGGGCATGGAGGATAGTCAAGGCAGTCAGACCAGAGTTATGCTGAAGAGAAGCCAAACGAAAGCCATTTTTATGCAGGGAAGCTTTTGAGGAGCAGACACTGTAGGGTCATTTATGAGAGCTCCAGACGTTCGTTTTGCGTGCCATTTTCTTTGCAGGGTTCTAGAGATCTGGACGAACATGACCAGATCATTCTTGTAGCCAATTACCACTACAATGATGTACTTTTGATCTTTTTAACAGAAATAAAGAAGCCTCCCCCATAGAGACAAAGGCTCAGAGACATAGGCAAAGTTGTGTCGAACTCCATTATCAATCTGTGTGTTATGGTTTGCTGTCTATTATTTCATTTCAGATCTGCATATGTGTATATGGATGTCATAATTCCTCTTATTTCCTCATTCTTTCACTAAGTTTTCTCAAATGGTTAATTAACGCATGCAAAATTAAAACTCAACCATAGTCGTTAAAAGATCCTACGGATCAATTTGTACCCATTTAATGAGACCTCATATTTTCGATGAATTGTTGTTGTTAAATCCCATATTTTCTGCAATGAGGTATTGAATTTGTCCATTGTTATTCATTATGATCCCTCCATATCCTAAAATTCCTCGATTTCCTTTGGAGGTGCCATCAAAATTGTCTTTGTGAAAGTCAGATGGGGGGGAAGCCAAGTAGAGGGACTAAAGTCCTTTTCCTTAAGGGGGGACGACAGGGGAAGGGAGGATATTGACAGAGAGAAGTCTTGAGAGTTTAGGATATATATTTCACTTTGATCAATGGGGAAATCTTCCTGGGTCAACATGTGTAGCTGGAGTGTTTCCTTAAGATGCGAGAGGATAGTGGTCGAGAGGTGGGCAGGCAGGGAGGTCTAGGAATGAAAGATACGTATGTTTCTCGCTTACCATATTTGCCATACAATGAAGCCGCGTAGGAGTTTCCAAGTTCTGTTCAAGGTAGGACTTTTGTAGGATTCAGGTCCCCAATCCCTGATTGTGTTGATGATGTCGTTGTTTTCTCATTTGGTTCTTCTCATGAGTTGGGTGGCCTGATTCCAAATTTCTTCACTGAGTGTACAATTGTTTAGAATGTGCTCAACAATTTCTTCCTTTTGGTAATAGAGGTGAAACATTGAGGGGCTTATGAATCCCCATTTTTTGAGGTTTTCCAAGGTTAAGATCTTGTTCTAAATTAGAAGTTAGAGGAAAGTGGAGATTTTTTACCAGAATCACGATTTCTGTATTGTTGCCCAAATGTCATCTTTTTGAATATTTTGGAATTTTTCCTACAGAGTATATCCCTCTTTGAGTGTGAAGTTTCCATGAAGAGTATGACCTCGTCTGAGAATTTCTAGGTCTGTGCTTACGCGAATTCTCCTTTGTTTTGTTATTTGCTTCTAGTGTTGTAAGTCGCACTCACTTTCCACTTGGAGTTCCTGGTGGATTGATTTCTAGCTCTGCGAAGGACTGTTGTTTGGGGTATTTGACCACAATTCTACCACTTTGAGAGAGGATACATATTGGACATGATTTTTGTAAGATCATAGGTTTTATTCAGTTTGAAGGCGTGGAAGTTGTTGCCAGGAGTTTGTCCAGAATAGTGCATTCTGACCATTACAAACTTCCCAAAAAGCATGTTCCTATATTAATGACATATTTTTCAAGGGCGCGTTCCAAATGTTGGAGCCCTTAATTTTTTAATGCATCCTAATGATATGATCTTGATGCATATTCGAGGAATATTTATGTTTCTGTATTTTTTCCGAAAGCTCAATTGGTGTTTTAAGCCATCTCCACCATATGTTTTCTCCAAAGGTGTTGTTTAATTTTTCAAGGTCCCTTAGACCCATACCTCCTAGAGATTCAGGCTTATAGACCTTGACCCAACTAACTAAAGCCCATTTCTTCGGGTTGTGTCCATTCCATATAAAATCCCTTTGCAAATTCCTTATTTTTTTATGATGGATTGAGGGGCGGCTAGGGATGAAAATTGGTAGGTAGGAATGGCTTGAAGAACTGACTTTAAGAGAATGATTTTGGCTGAGAAATTGAGGGATCAAAGGGTCCAATTGTAACAACCCTAGTTAAATGATTTGTTAAGGTTTATCAAGTATAATTAATTAAATAATTAACTATCCTAATGTATTTTAGTTAAATAATGATTATTTATTAATAATATTAATTAATTAATTATTGTATATATCTATTAATTAATTAATTAATTAACTCATTTAAGGTTTGGGTAACGAATTAAATGCTTAATATTTATTTATTTATTTATTAGAAAACATAACGTATGAAGGATAAGGTATTGAATGGAGGGATAAGGTATTAAATGGAGGGATAATGTGAGTGGCATTAAACGAAGGGAGGAGGCGGTGAATGGAAGGAGGATATGAGGGGGAAGAGTCTTTCAAGAGAAGGACTTTTAGGAATTTTGGGGGTAAGGGAGCATTTTGAGAGCAGGGACTATATTTTCTATTTGGGGTATTTTTTTGGTCTGGAGTTTCAGTGGATTGTTATAGGGGTGCACCGATTGCTGGGATTTTTGGGCTCGGGGGCCAGAAATCCTCACGAAATCCTAGAGCTAGGGAGCCGAATAGGCTCTATTCCTAGCGAGCGAGGAGGAAGGATTCAGTTTTGGGTAGAGTTTGGGAAAAGCAACAATGAGGACATACAAATATTGGAGAAATAGCATCAGACAGAGGTATGCATTTTCATGAATATGTTGTGTTATGTTGTTGTTATGTTAATTTATTTTCATGTTGTTCATAAATAAAATTTATGCTGAATAATAAACGATTATAAGATGATGATTAAATTGTACAGGATATAATTTCTTTTATTCTTTATTTTAGCTTGTGTTTTATAAGGCTCTGTGGGGACAGAGACCTTACACATGGTATCAGAGATTTAGTTTGAAGCACTGGAGCCTTAAGGGCCTACCTACAACTAAATTTTCCTTATTTAGAACCAACACCTATTCACCTACAAGCAAACTTCTAAGAAACCTCATAAAAGATAGATGAGCCTTTCAAAAAAAAAAAATTATAAAAAAAATGGGGTCGTAGGATATGGTGGTTGATGGGAATGGAACTCAGACCTTCCAAATAAAGAAGACAGAAAACATTAGTGATTGTGCCTATTTCAATTGGGAA